>JAYXIM010019175.1:0-11561 GCA_037575425.1 Anastrepha fraterculus
AGAAAGCTTAAAAATTAGGGAAAAATCAACCTCAATTTTTGAGTAGCCGCCATTTTATGAAAAAAAAAAATTGTTTCCCTTTTTTTTCTGCGTCATACGATAATCACATTCATATTAATTAAGAATTTGTTATCTTTTCATTTCAGATGACCACAAAGGTAAAAATCGTGACGACGATTGTTTTCTCCTCCCACTTCAAGGACGCATAATTCCATGAAATTTTTTATTTTTTTTTTAATTCATTTTGTGGGCTCTTAATATATAAATAAATAAATGACACAAAAATGGATACTAAAAATATCAATAGCTTTTTTTTATTCACCGTCAAAAAATGCTCGAATTCGGGCCTCTAGACTAGAATACCCCCTTAAGGATTTAATAGACTATTATTTATTACAAAATTAGTGGCAAAAATACTGAGATCTGAAAATGCATCTGAAAGAGCATCAGCTTTCATCTGATGATGTGGTATATTTTTTCTAATTTTTAGGAGTTTTTTTTCACAATTTTCGTTTTATAATTTGTATTTGAATGCTTTAATTAAAAACACTCTGTAAAAATTTTAATATATAAAGTCAGTGGCAACCATTTTGGAACAATTTTGGATTCAAGTGATTTTGAACACTTTACGGTTAATAATATGTTGTACATTATTTCTTTTTAAAACTGAATCAAAAATAATACTTAATAATTAATTTTATTCATTTTTTCCTTATATTCACCACTTGGGTAGGTGCTAACACTCATAAAGCTTCCTCATACACTCTGCGTTTGGTATTTATTTCAGAATATTTCATTTAATTTAAATTCGTTTTTATCTTAACCTTTTAAAAAGTAGTAACCTATTGCAAAATATTTATCAATTATCTTTCATTTGATATCCATATTTTAATAGCTTTCTTTTATAGAGTCAGTAAATCTATCTTTGAAGCCTTCCAGGGCCACATTTAAACCGATATCTCAGACATTTGTACAGATATCAAGTTATCAGAAGCAAAAAAAAAAAAAAGTAACTGACGCGTACACTTCTGTTCTGTTATCTATCTCCTTTCAACTGCCGAATACTGCTAGTCTTTTTCAGACAGAAGATTTTGCGATCCTGCATAAAAAATTCTCAGGGAGCGAAGGAGATATTAACATGTTCTCCGATAGTCAAGCCGCGATCAAGGCTCTGGCGACGCCATAGTGCAGATCCAAACTGGTTAACTCTTGTAAGGGGGAGATCAAATCTCTTGGATGTGAAGGTAACATTTCTCTGATCTTAGTTCCAGGACATAGGAACATGAAATTGCTGATGAACTCACCAGGAAGTGGTCCACTGAATTGATCACAGAGGTCGTCTACCCGAAAAGAGTAGAAAAGATGGAGCTCCATTTTTTCGTGTGCTATTTCGGGCCCAGTACAATATACGGAGGATTCGGAAAGTCCTTTCGTCTCCTCTCAATTCAATTTCCAAACTCGCAGCTTAGTTTACCAGTCAATGGACGATTGGCACACGCGGAAAAGCTATGGTTACCATTTAACCCCCATTGCAGAAGCTGTGGGTACCTTTCAGAGAAGGAGACTGTTGAGTTCTTGGAAAATGTTTGGAAATGTTCGGGAGTGACAGCCAGACGATTACGATCACTGGAAGCTCTTTCCCTCGACAGCCTGAAGCACTGCGCCAACCTAAATCTCATCAATCTTCTCCATTATATCAACAGCTCTGGCTGGCTATAGTTATCTGCCTGTTGAAGGTGTCATAATGGTATCAAAACGGCGCTTTAGTGCTACTTGAGGAGTGCCAGACTGGCACTTCAACCATTCCACCACCTATCTACCTACACTTCTGTTAGATGTTTGACCCAGCTCTTCCTTCTATTTGTGACGTACATCTTGATGTTTTTCCACAAATGGAGGGACATACAGTTTTATGCGAACTCGGAACGGTAGTTGATTTTTTTAAGAGAAGATTATTTGTGGCAGAAATATATTCTAAGGTTTTCTTGTGCCTGTTTTGAGGGGGGATCGCTATTGGAAAAACCTTTTTCTATCATTTGGTGCTTCATGCACGGGGTTTTGACTCTGTGCCCTATCGAATGGTAGTCACAGACGAACTTATTTGGCTATGGCAGCCGCTACCTTGTTGAGTAATTTGTTTTAATTTTTATATAGGTGACAGCCCCTCTATTTAAAAAAATGGTTGAACTAAACTTTTTCAAGCAGCTTTCGTAGGATAGCAATCTTGCAACATTTTATTTAAATAAATTACACGTAAAATTTTAAGGTAATTGGCAACAATTTTTATTCAATCGAAATAACACCTCACAGAAACACACTCCAGAATAATCACGCGTTTCAAACTATTTGCCAAATAATTTCCGTACAATTTTTTATATGGTATGAAGTACGAAGCTTCTTCTTCTTGATTGGCGCTATAACCCCTTCTGCGATTTTGATCGGAAGTACGAAACAATAAGTGGAAAATGTGCAAGTTGGTTCTATTTTTTTCACCATCATTTCCTTTATCTCCCATTAAAGCATTTCCAACTGGTACAATTTTTTGGTAGCAATTTTAGTGCGTTCCACAATTTCCCGCATTCATCGACTCCTCTTTGCGATCGTCTCCAAGTAGTCTTAGGGCGGCCCCTTGGGGGGGGCTTTCTTGAGGGTGCCAATCAAGAGCTTGTGGCCTATCCAGCTCCACTTTCGTAATTTTAAATGGTTGGCCATTGGCTGAAAGTTGAAGCTTTTATATAACTCATCCTTGCTGATGACGTTTGGCCAGTGCACTTTGAGAATACGGCGGAGACATTTGTTTATAAAACTTTAAATTTTTCCGTCAGATAGTCAGTTACAAGCCTCGTCATGTCTCGCATCCATAGAGTAATTTTATTGATGATGTTTATTGAGTGGCAAACCCTTTAAATAGAATAATAGAAAAAAATCGCATCTTTTGAATAACATTTAATATAAAGTGGGCGTATAGCAAAAAAACGGAATTATATATTTTTTGAAATAATTTTTAGAATCAGAATGTAATTTAATTAAAATAAAAAAAAAATAATTCAAAACAAATAACTCGAAAACTGCTTAGACACTCCTGGTAACCCTGTATATATAAGTAGGTAAATACTTCGTAGTTGTACAGTTAGTCTTTCTATTGATTGTAAAGAAAATTTGAAGTAAGGATAATTTCGAATTTTAGGATTCACTACACACAATACAGCCCATACACCCCCATACATGCAACATTCTTACTTATAATGCGAAAAGAATACCATATTTGCCTGGCATGCAACTCTTACTGGCCACTTTACAACTGGTACAGTTGCACTCACTTTAGAACTAGTTAGACTTTTGCCATAAAATACCAGTTCACGAACTAGAATGTTTGCTGAGTAATTTGAGTTCTCATTGCGGAGTTTTTGTTGATATTATTAATGCTTTCATCTCCAACCCAGTGTTTACATTCAATTATATTCAAAATAATTGAATTTTAATTAAATGAAATGACAACAACTGACAGCCCCACAAATTGATCAGCTGAGACCGGCAAATTCACTGGCCAACTGACCGACCGACCAGCTGCCTATCTTATTGTGACATCATCAAAGTGATTTGATTTCATATGGTTCGAGCTTGATTATTATTTGCCGCGCCAAAAGTTAGCCATGCAGTACCTTAATGACCGAAACACAAACACCAAAATACATACGAGTATGTATGTGTATGTATGTATGACTACCTAATTGAAATTTGTGCGCACAATTTTGTTTGTGCTTATGCCAATAATATGCGTCTGTGTATGTCTTGCGTTTCAATTGCTATTTATCTGACCAGACTGCTGCTATGTAGATATGTATGTATTTATTTGTCTTCGTGTTTGTGCGCCTTCGCATGGCTTTTAAGGACATATTTGCGTGCAGCCACAAATACCAGGCATTCAGTCATTCAGTTTAGGCCACATCGACCTATAATGACTACACTAAGTATGCTACCGCCTTCTCTTCGCTCCTAGCTGACCCCACTCCACCTTCTTTCTAGCCTTTCGAATTTTCACACTCCGCTGGATGTCCAATATCCAACGTCCAGCTGGCTGTGATTTTACGCTTTGGTATTTAGCCGACTCACTCTGTTTTTGTTGTTGTGGCTGTAACTTAGTGTTGGTTTTGTTGTTGCATTAAGTAGAAAATTGTTATGCGTCTTGGAAATTCGTTGCTTTGGTTTCGGCTTATTTGTCATGCTGGTTTCTATCACTCCTAGCCTTGTGCGCCAACGTCTAGGCTTCAATAGTGGTACTCTTGTAAGTACTCTTGTTCTGCCCTCGCATTTCTCGTCTCGGATATTCATTTAATATTTATTTTTGTGTACATTTTTTACACGTCTTTTATACTTGATTTATTTGCGCACACTTGACGGTTTTTAGTTAATTTTATTAGATTTTTTTTTTCATTTTTTGGCGTACATTTTCAAAGTCTTTTTGTTCGGAACAAATTGTCTGTCATTCGCTATTGTTGAGCGGGAATTTTTCACACAAATACGTACATCGCGGCCGCCGTAGCCGAACGTAGGTTCGAATCTTGGTGAAACACCAAAATTAAGAAAAACATTTTTCCAATAGTGGTCGCCCCTCGGCAGGCAATGGCAAACCTCCGAGTGTATTTCTGCCATGAAAAAGCTCCTCTTAAAAATATCTGCCTTTCAGAGTCGGCTTGAAACTGTTGGAACAACATCAAGACGCACACCACATATAGGAGAAGGAGCTCGGCCAAACACCCAAAAAGAGTGTACGCGCCAATTATATATATATTTATATATATTAGATTGGGTGGCAAAAATTAGTTTACAATGTCCTTGCGGTGAGACTTGGAATTGCTTCAGATGGTTTGAGGTGGAGTCATCACACAAATGGTGAATTTCATCTAACCACAAAGGTAATTAGCGACCTGGTTGTCATCCTTCAATCCACACTCACTTCTTCCTTTTTCCTGCTCGGTTCTTCTTTCTCTGGTTTTCCTCTGTATGCCATCACAATGGACGAATTCGATTCTTTCTCCAAGTAGGTCCTCTCTTGGGAAGCCAATTATACTAACCTAATCTAACACTATATGGATCTTTTCGATTTGCATCAAATTCAATAATTATGTTATTACCCATCTTGGCAGAGCCACAAATGAACAACACTCGATGGACCTTTGGCTGTTTTTTCGATTGTTGTTAAAGATCGAAATTGAGTCCAATACGAAAATATCGTTTAGGCCATTCGTCACATGGAGCTAGAAACCTTCAATAAAGGCTCTGAAAATCGAGAAGTGAGAAATGTTATTGTAAGGCTAACTGGCAGGCCACTTGAATGAAGTCATGTTCGGCGGAATAATGGGAGTATTAGCTTGTTTTAAGAAAGTCTTAATATACAGATTTATATCCATTTAATTTACATACTTTTTCGGTTAGACACTTGGTGGCCCTAAGGCCCATTGTGATGCCAGCATTTGATTACCATCTCCTAACTAAGTTGCTTAAACCACTTGGATCTTTTTAAGAAGGTAACTAATCCCTCCAGTGAGACATTTTCCAAGTTTCCCAGGCCTTCAAAGAAATAATAAGAAAATATTTGGCCCGGCCTCTTTGAAGTGCAGTGCATTGACAGAAGAGGTGTTGTACCGACCCAATTTCTTCTTCATCTCCACAGCTCCTGCTGAAGTCATTCTGATTTACAACCATTCTATTCCATTGGGTTAGTAGTCAGAGACCACCTTCTATTGGTTTTCGCGATTACGCTCAAGTCAATCGCAGTGTATATTTCGTTTACAGGAATGTTTATGTCCTATACCACACGTTGAAGGTCAAGCTCAGAGCCTTTCCTTGCACACTCATTGGCTCCTTCATTTCCTTCCACTCCAGAGTGAACGGAGATCCAACAAAGTGTGGTGTTGTGTTGTTGGATAAGCGAGAGCGACCTCCTGAATTCTTTAACATTCTTGAATTGATGCGCGTTGAGGCCAGTGCCTTGATTACTATTTGATTATCAACCAAAATGGTACGTTTTGTAGGGGTAGGTCCATTAGTCTAATCTATAACGTAGATCTCAACTTGGCAGACGCTTCACCGGAGCGTCTTAAAGATAATTATTTCGAGTTCACTCCCGATCCAGTGTGACTCTGGTCTGCCAATCCTTCCTATCGGGTATTCGTATTTAGTGTTTGCTCAGATCAATCTTCGGAGCCAGATTGTTTGTTTTCGATGCGTCTTACAAGTGTTCCACAGATAGTAGAACCGCTGCTTCAATCCTGGAAGTAGGTTTGTCCACTATCCCTTTAAAATATATATCAATACATACTTTTTAAATATATTCAAAATTTGTACATGCATTTGGTAAACAACTGCTTTGAGAATTACCAAAAATGTCTCTTTTTTTCCTTATAGAAATACCATTATTCTTTTCTTCAAGTAAATTAAGTTAAATACGCCTCTTTCCAACCTTCTTTCTCATTTTTTATTTTTGACATTTTTCTTGATTCTCTTTTAGATTGAGTTTTAGATTTTTTTACGCATTTTCGCTTGCTTCTTTTTATTTTTTGCAATCAACTAAATTAGGTGCAATTTTCGTCTTAACAGAACGCGCACAAAGAAACTTTTTTATTGCGTTAAATGTTATTAAAATACAAAAAGAATAATAAAGCAATAAGACGACGGCGTATAATGGCTTCAACCTGAAAGTTGAAGGTTTGAGCTGACATTGAAAATTAGGCAGTAAATATATGAACGTTTTTTCTTTTCTAATATCGTTAACGAGTGTAGAGACTTTCCTATAAATCTAGGAGTAGCAGCTCAATACTATATATTTTTTCCCCAAATAGTGAGCTCCATGAATTTTCTTTCCCCAAGTTGGGCCGTTTCCTCAGCACATTCTCTCTCAAACGTCGCATAACTTCCAAATAATATTCTTTATTTACCGTAGAACCATTTGGAACGAATTCCGGGTGCACAACACCATGATCATCAAAGAAAACGAGCCGCATGACTTTCACTTTTGACCGACTTTGACGTGGTTTTTTGGGTTTCGGATCATGTGGATAGCGCCCTGACCTGTCTACTGATTTGCATGTCAAACTCATACTGGTATAACCACACCTCATCACCTGTTATGATGCGCTGGATGCACTTGCTCAAGCATGTCTTCAGCCACATTCTTCCGATGAATTTTTTGAAAGGAATTCCACTCTCTTGGAACGAGTCGAGCAGCCAACGTCTCATGCCCAATTGATGGTGATATTTTTTAGACAGAATGTATGTATGTGTATATCCAGAGTCAATTTGATATGGAATGCATCCTGACATATCGCTTAAATCAGGACAACATAAATAATATTTTTGTGGTAATGAGCGCGTGTTTTTTGACTTCCGAGTCTAATGTATTTCAAATATAAGGCTGCTTTACAAATACAAGGTAATGCAAAATAGATCCTCAATTTTGGTTATGAATTATTTTTTTACAAAATCGAAAAACAATAAATGGTTTCGAGTGATAGACTTTGACCTTTAATTGCCCCACTGCTTATCTGTGAGTGTACTGCAGCTATTTTACAAGTGTCAAATTTGATTCCTATGGCGTGTGTAAGTTTGCGCCATCTTATTAATCAAAGTCTACGGCAAAAAAACTGCAAACTGATGAAACCGATGGGCTTCGAGTAAGTCAATCAATGGAAATTTTTTTTTCCTTCTTTTGGTGGTGAGGTGATTTTAAAGGAACTCACGTTTTGCATCGTGCTAGGATTTAACAAAGAGCTAAAATAGGGAGAAGAGTTGAATAGTTTCCACGAAGTTTAACTCAAATATATTGCATGCTTCATTATAAAACAGCTGGGTATTGGCGGAACTTGTTTCCAACGAACCCACCTTTACACGGGTGGATGAAGTGTCCAGACAAGGCTTAGCAGAGCCCAGTATCAGCTTTCTGAATATTGCTAAAAATTTGGGAGTAGCTACTTGGAAAAGCTTATTGCGTGTTCGGAGGTCGTACATGCCAACGTCAAAAAGATTTGTTTTTTAATCAAGAGACTAAATAATGAAGCCTCGGATGTGACGAACCGCTTTTGACAACTAGCACAACGCCAGTTTTATTGACTAAGATTTGAGGGCATGCATGTAGAATGTTTGGTGCCTTAATCTGGAAGATTATCTGCCATACAGGTACTTATTCTATTAAGAGGAAATGCTGACGTCACCGTCACCCAAAATATCCGCCAGAGAGGCCAAAAGTAAGAGGATGATGAATTCATGCCCCGCTCACACATATCGCTTCAATATGCCTAAAATCCACTTCATTCAAAATCTCGGTCAATAGTGCCTACACCACCTAAAGACAAGATAAGGACAACTTGACGTATCTAAGGCAGTTACCATGGGCGCTAAATGGATCTATTAAAAGCTCCACATTATGCCCTTCCTAAAATATGGAGTAGAAGTTTGCACCTTAGCACCTTATGAACTTTATAGGGTCAAACGTAAACTGCAAAAAATAAATATCGAATGAATACAAGGGTTGTTGGTACAAATGGAAGAGGAAGATGCCTTCTGTGTTGGAAATATCAAGTAGAGTAGCATGTGAGTTGACGTTATATTTTCCTGACATCAGTTAGCATGAAAAATAAAGAACTGTCTCTTTCTGTGGCACTCTTTAAAATGCAGTTACTTCCAATTAAGAAAATTGAGAAAAGAGGAAATTATTGTCAAACCACTTGGTAAGTCAACCACTATGGTGGTTTTTTAAGGACCTCTTTGCTATCGAAATTAACGATCTGCATATGGTTTGAAAGGGTGCGGAAAGGATGATAATCGGTCGGTGCAAGGTCCGGAGAATACGACAGATGCTGAAGGATCTCCAATTCAAGCTTTTGGAGTGCGGCTTTGACGATTTGTGCGACATGGGCTCTGGCTTTGTCTTCACGAGTATGGTTCGACCATGTCGATCAAGCCTTTTCAGTCGAATAGTCTCATTCACGTGGCATAGCTGGGCAATGTAGAGCTCTTTGTTGACCGTGACATTCTCTTCGAGCATTTCCCAGCGCCCCATGCCCTCCCAATCCCACAAACATCTGATCTTCTTTGGATGAAGATTCGGCTTGATTATCGGCTTTGGGGTATCTCCTGAAGTCACCCACTCCTTTCTTTGCTTCATATTGATGTATGAGCACCATTTGTCATTTCTCGTCACAATTCGATACAAAAAGCACTGTTTATGACCGCGTGTTGCTCGATGGCGGGCGAGCTGCCGAGAAGCTATTTGAATGCGACATTTTTTTTGTTAAGCTCGGGGGCCCCCAGGCTCCAACTTTTTCGGCAAATCCCACCTAATGAAGGTGGGTAAGGCTTTCTCAAGTGGGCCACAAAATTACCAAAGTGAATATTTTGCGATGAAATTCAGCCAGGACTGAGTTCTATCATCCAGAAGCACACCCAGAAAATTTTGTTGTAAAATTCTAAATAGTTTTGTTTTTATTAACTATCGAAGTTTTTTGCAGCGCTTGAATAATTATCACATTTCTCGTAAAGTGAGTATCCGATTACAACGATTTTTCAACTGCAGACTGATAAAGGATGAAATTTTCCAAAAACGTTATTTTTGTTCCGAAACTTGATGTTCTGTTGTTGTAAATAATTTTTTTTAATAAACAATTAAAAATTTAACTAATTTCTGCGCCTCTGGGATGAAATTTTTTTAAGGATATTAACGTAATAAACATCTGTGCATTTATGTATGAAAAAAATGCGTGCAATTCGAAAAGGATTAATTACAATTAATTTTTTTGTGCCAGAATGCCCGCTTCGATTTACGCGGACGCGCACGAACACACAAACGGCGACTCGCGGGCGGCTAGCGAAAAACCGTGTTTCGGACACGTCTCAACGCGATATGCTTGCGTAAGAATTTCTTTTATTTCATGGCATACATTTTTTTATTTTGATTCATTTAGATTTCAGTCGACTTTCATGCGAATTTTTGATTTTAAAATCCCATACAATACATTTTCTATAGCATTTTATCCACATTTGTATCCGTGCCGATTTTCTGCTATTATTTTGGGTCAGATAAACATTTTTTTATTATGGCAGTTTGTTGTTTGTTGCTAATATGAGTAAATGCGGATTTCTTTGTTCCCCTCTTTTGTCAATACCACAACGGCCCATAACCATTTGTTGTTGACGTCCAACCTGCTGACATCTGTCCAAGTGTTTTCAACTGGAATTTGTAACAATCCAATGCCTTACCTGTCTTCAACAATAGTGCTCCACTCCATATTTCATTCGGATAAAATGCCACTTAGCACTTTTTCCATACAACTTCCACTTGATCAGCGCTCTTCCTCCCCTCTTGTGAATCTTTTTTGTTTTTGAAAAATTTCCGTTCAATTGAGTGACTGTCGCTTCTGTATTTTTAAAACGTATTGCAATTGTCTGCGAATTCCTATAGAAAGAAATAACAAAATATAATATTTACCATCCTTTTTTTTATTTATCTGATACTTCAGTTCAGCTGCTGTGTTATTTACCGCACACGCATATCTTTATAGGCACACACACGCGTGCCAATTTTTTCATAAATTTATGTTAATTATATTTTTATTTTTATTTACTTATTTTGCTCATTTATTCTTCCAATATTAATACACCTGCAAGGAAAATTGGAGTTAGGGTAACATTTTTTTTGTTCAATCAACGTTGCTGGGACGCACTTACAGATAGACTTTTATATTTCAGTAAAATTTTAACACGCAACTCTATGGATCAGTGTTTCCGTAAAAGCGGCAAAAATGAAGTTTTCAAATTGCTTAAATGGTCTACGTAGACCATATTATTATATGTATACACAGGTGTATAATAAACAAAGTTCCATTAGGTTCAGGCCACAAGTAAATTGATTAAATTTTTTATTGTTCGCAGATACTCAAGCTTTAAAATTCGTTTAAAAATCACGTTACGGGTTTCTTCCTGCAAATTATTTTACTAGGTTAGGTTAGGTTGAAGCGGTTGTCCTGTGGGACACATTCAGGCTCTTAGCCCATTGCGATCCGCGTGAGGAGCTTTCCCTATTTCTCCTAAAACCAGTGTGTGCTTTTCAGAAAATTTGGAATATCTCCTATTTCTGCAGAACTGAGATCTTCCAATTCGTTAAAAAATTGTCTGCCTAGAATAGCAAATCTCCGTATGGATAGAACGGAACAATGGCACAGAAGGTGCAAGATTGTCTCTTCCTCTTCCTCATCAAGATAACTTCTACAGAAGTTGGGCGTGCCCACCCAAAGATTCTGTGCGTTTAGTATTGAGAGTCGACCACAGTTGATGGGCGATTTTGCAGGTGGCTTCATTGCGCCATCTTTTGTTTGCTTTCCGTACGATTTCTTCAAGGATAAGTAACTTATTTGTTTGTACTCATCAGCCAACTTGGTGCCGAGTCTCGCTAGTTCATCGGATCTGCAGTTACCCTCAATGTCGCGATGGCCAGGAACCCATATTATCCTTAAGCGAAATGAATCAGCCATCTCGTTAAGAGATGTGCGGCATTTCATGACTACCTT
>JAYXIM010019176.1:0-11456 GCA_037575425.1 Anastrepha fraterculus
CTATGAATCGATAAATCATTATTTTCAAAAATAGTGAAAATTTGGACTAAAAGATCGCGATTAAAAAATATTTTTATAGAAAGTGAATATTTGGAATAATCGCGCGAGATTTTATTCCAAAGTTTTTCTGTTTTAAAATACATATATACATGTTACAAAAAAAAAAAAAATTATTTTATAAAAATAATAAACTTTTCGCTGGGTCACTTATAATTTTAATGATAATACAACATTTTCATAAATATATATTGTAATATAAAATGTAGTATGAGTTAAATGCTTGCTGGGTTAACAATTGCTTTATACATTTCTCTTCAACGATATTTCAGTAAAAGATGCAAATACGGCGTAAAAAGCCTAATTTTTAAGCTTTTTCTGGGGGTTATATAGGGACCCTGGGAGGTTGGGACTTTCATCATTATAATGGGAGTGGTAGTTGGGGCCACGGCTCCTCCTCCTCCGCCTCTCATCCAAAAAATTTTGGAAAATTTTGCCGTTGCATGTAACAGCATAAAGACTGAGATATATGTACATTAGGCCGGGTCGATTTGTGGGGAGGCAAAAAATCGCCCATTGCTCTGTGAAAATCATATTCTAGGGATCAAAATAAGAAACTTTGCCGAAGGAACCATACCTCTAAAACGAATTCTGATGTCCCCCAAACATACGGACGACGTGACCCAGCCACCTTAGTCACGACAGGGTGACTGGTTTGACTATATCAATATCTCCGCAAAGCTCATACAGCTCGTGGTTCATTCGAATGCTATAACCGTCATCTACGCGAGCAGGGCCACAAATCTTGCGAATTACTTTCCTCAAAAACTCCAATAGCGGCTGCATCCAATTGTTTGTTTGTCTTATAGAGTGTTGTTTTCGTTCTTTGAGAGAGAGCTTAACTACTCATATGCGCGCCTAGCCCAAAGTAGCACCTGTTACCAAGAGTTATCCTTCGCTCATCCAGCCCTATTACTTCGAAATGACGTAAACCGGAGTATTAGTGTGTGACGAAAGGCTCAAAATATGACAGAGGTCATTTAGCCATGTCAGTCCGTCTGTTCGTGCGCACGATAACTAATATATCTTATTTCAATGAAACTTGGTATATGCTAACCAATATTTGGGAACCACGCACACATCCCATATAGGGTACCGCCACTTATATTGATATAAGGGCAATTTGATATCAACATGAACAAAATCGATCTCATCTCTCATAATTAACACAAAAACGTGATATCTGTGTTATAAATAGAGCAAAATTTATTTCATTTGGTAGAAATTATGAACCTAAACAAGAACTACTACTACGCCCGCTTTTGAGTAACTTTGGCGTTTAATAAAATCCGCATAAGCTTAATACACGTATTGCCCTACATCTTTTTTAGATCCAACATAATAATTATTGAGATCGGATGAAAATAACGCCCACTTTTTATAATTTCAGACTAAAATAAAGTTACAAAGTTTAATTCTCCTTTTCAAAGTAAGAGTTTGTGTGATTCCACAAATTTATGGTCCGTTTAAATTATATAGAGTTCGGTCCAGACCGAATTTGGCACTTCCCTACATCTATTTAATTAAATAAATAATTGACGCGTAAAATTCCGTTAGGTGTTTGGCCGAACTTCTCCTATTTGTGGTGTGCGCCTTTATGTTGTTCCATAAGGGAGGTACTTGCAGTTGTAAGCCGACTCCGAACGACAAATGGTTATTTTAGAAGCCTTTTCATGACAGAATAAACACTTGTAAGTTTGTCATTGCCTGCCAAGGGGCGACCGCTATTAGAAAAAAAATGTTCTATATTTTGCTATTTCATTTATGGAGACTCAAACCTACGCATTCCCGAATGATAGTCACGCACCATTTAATTAAATAGTGCATATTTTTATATACAGAAATTTTACCAAGTTAAATATAGAAATATGTAACGAGTGCTCTTGTTTTAGAGATACAAAACTTTCGATGAAAATTACTTCAAATCAGCTAATGTCTAGGAACACATTTTATTGCCATTTCTGTTCGGTATATTCCCGCAAATTATGCTGCAAATGCTGGCACCATAACTTCATTTAGACATCGCGGAAAATCATTTCCGATTTCCACATTACTTCGCTTCCATTAGCGAGAATGAACATTTCTGATTTAATGGATATTTAAATAATAAAAAGAGAATACAATTCTCACGAAATTGTCGAAAAATCATTATGTTCCAAAAAGTAATTGCCTCTTATGGATTAAATGCCAAAGTCATCACTGATTTATTATTTTTCATACCTTAAGATAAAGCTACCGCTTCCTTCAATGACGGGGGTTGTAGTCAAATGCTTCACTACTTAGTTCCACACCTCAATGCTATTGTGTAAATGCAAAGTGTTCGGAACATCCAATGCAATGCGTGCAATCCTACCTTTATTGGTATGCACCTTTTTGGTGACCATATTGAGAAATCATCATCATCATTTGACGCAACAGCGCTATGTGAGCTTTGGCCTGCTGCACAAAATGTGCCCAATTGCTCCGATTCTTGGTTTATTCCTTCCAGCTGTTGATCTTGAGTTTTCCTTTATCGTCTCCATCTTAATCTTGGTCTGCCGCTTGCTTTCGTTGCAAATGTTTTAGCGGCAATTATTTTTTTCGTTGAGCTCTCGTGGGGTGTATTCTCATGGTATGATCTAGCCATCTTAGTCTTTGAGCTTTAATGGACCGCACTACATTTTTCCCTCTTAAAAAATGGTCCAGTTTATTGTTCAATGTTATACGCCACTCGCCGTTGTCTTAGACTGCGCCGAAGATTAGCCTAAACATTTTGCTCTCGAATATTTGGAGTTTCTTTTCGCCTTTTTCACTTATTGTCCAAGACTCCGACAATAGAAAGACAAGACTGAGAAATAGGTCTGTCGATTAGCTGCTTCGGTTGTTTTCAAAATCTCCCCTAGATCGTCGTCGATGTCACCTGATGCCAAGCCTGGTCAATGAGCTGTTTCAAAGAGGAAAGAGGTGTTAGCTAAGTTGACCGCATAATTTCAAGTGATTTGCTAATAAAACAGTTATGAAATCATTAAAACTAATGAACACTAATGCTGCCCAAAGATAGGTAATTTTTTGTATTCAATGTGAAAAAAGTTCTATGCTTCTAAAAAAGCACTCATTATAACATACATGCATACATATATACAAATACAGCATGTCTCTTCAAATTGCTCAGGTTTTTTTTGTGATCTCAGTTGTGTCATATGTAAATACATATCTGCATACGTATATATGTATTTATGCATGTACATTTGGGAATATACATTAAAAATAGTCGAATTAAATAATAAATAGAAAGGTATGGCTGGTAATTTACAGTGGCGCGCCAAACAGTTTAAGATGATGTAGCCAGGGCCGGATTATCCACAAGGCAGTGGAGGCTACTACCTACGGGCCCACAGCACGAAGAAAGAAAAAACTGTTTGAAATGCTTCATCGAGTTAAAATTGAATCTAAAGATTTGCGACAATATTATAACATTTTTTATATTACAGTGCCACATTTCGAATTGCTAAAGAATGCTGAATGCTATTCGATTTTTCCATGGGGCTTTAACGCCAGCTAATCATCAATAATCGCGCACCGTCGCGGCAAGAAAAATAAAAAGTAGCTTTTTCAATGCAAAGCGCTTCAACGAACTGGTACTTACTCTATGGACACGTCACTTTCACAAGATGGGTCACTTTCAAATGAAAAATAGCATTACAAGTGGCCCGGACTTGTCGGGTACCTTTGGTTAATGGTTGTAAAGGGTTAAGGTATGGCCCTTTAGCACTGCGACCATATTGATCTATTGTGCACCCTATGCTGTCTATTGACTGTTAAGTATGCTTATGAATTGTACCAGCTCCTTCTGAGGGAGTTATTGAAGGTCTTCATCTGTAAGCATGAACTTGTTTAAAAACCTTTTCCTTCTATGCGTCAACCCCGGACATTCGATAATGAGATGTTCCATAGACTCCTCATCTTCGCAGCAGAATCTGCAGGTGCTGGTGTTAGTTATGCCTAATTTATGTAAGTGTTTGTTGCAGGTGAAGTGACCCGTGAGGGCGCCTGTGAGAGTGCGAATGCTCTTTTTGTTTAACGTGAGGGCCATGTTAGCTCTTTTAGCGTTGAAACTTAGGAACTTTTTGAATTGTCTAAGACTCTCTACGTTGTTCCAATGCTGATTTAATAGAGTTTCGGCCCAGTATTTTACTTTTTGTTTCAGGTTGTTTTTGTTGAATCCGAACATAGGACTAGGTCCGATGAAGTTTTCATCTGCCCATTTTTGGACTTGAAAGTCGGCCTTTTCGTTGCCGTCATATCCCTCGGGTACCTTACGTAGCGTAGTTTTATTAAATTTCGAAAAACTAGCGTAAATTTGAATGTAGTTACATTGAGATGGAAAAAAAGTATTTTAGGAAGTTAGAAAAGAGCAATTGCGCCCAGAGAAATGCATTGCCTACAAACTCGTCATTGGTAAATTTGGTCCCAGATGTAGATTAAAATGTAAATAGCAATGAATTTTTTTTTCCTGGTATAAATACACCAAGAAGTTTGCCATTACCTGTCAGCTGTGATGGCTCTAAAAACAAGCGTTTTTAATCATTTGGTTTTCAAACCCGCAAAAGGGTTCCGAATACGGGCCATGTAGAATTGCACTCACAAATAAGACGATTAGGCTACGGCGGCCGCCGCATATGCACTTACTACCTAGATAAATACGCATATGCAAACAAATGCATACCCTGTAGGGAAACTTCCCAATTATGAGCCGGCAGGCGGTTCATAGTAAATATAATATAATAAATTCAAAGTCAATACTTGTTAGTGCGGGCTTAGAAGCAACTACAGGGTCCAGCACTCAAAGTGTAACCAATTAAAAAGGCCATACATTTAGTTTGGAATACTACTTTTATTCATTTCAAAGTAAAAAATTGTGAAAATAATACAAAATTAAGAATAGATTTCCTTTTGCTCGATATTAACACTTTTTGCTTTGACCATGGCCTTGAGACGGTCCAGAAACGAATCGCAAGTTTTGTTAATAGAATACGATAGTTTACACAATCTAATTCTTTCGCAGGCCACCTTAGGCCGTTATTGCTTTCAACCACAAACATATTTTGAAATCACATAATACTTTATTAGACTATCAATCGGGATCGTTGTGGATTTGTGAAACTAACAACTAAAGTATTTAAAAGTTTAATAAAAAAACGTTATTAGTAATTATTTAAAAACTTTTATCAATGCTTTAAGCAATAATGTTTCTGGTGTTTCATTTAAATATAGCTGAACATTTTATCGGTAATTTTTAATGTAATTCCGGATTACTGCGGTTTGTCCTATCTGTTATTATACAGGGTAGGCCATTTAAAGCGGGCCCATCTGGCAACCCTATAACTTTTGACAGGAACGTCAGATCGACTAATGACATAGCGCGTTGGAAGCGTCAGTCCAAGACAATTTTTACCATGGAGCAGTACACTCCAAAAGAACGCGTTGAAATAATTCAGCTTTACATCCAAAATAACTTCTCAATTGTGAAAACTCAACGTGCGTTTAAAAAAAAAATAAAGTTAAAAGTGCGCCATCCAAAAGCACTTTACAGCGTTTATACGCAAAATTTATTAACCACGGTAGTCTCAGCAATACCAGCCACGCATCCAGACAACGTACACGACGTTCTGCTGAAAATATCGAGGCTGTACGAGCCAGTGTTGAGGAGGCTCCGCGAACATCGAGTTATCGTCGTTCTCAGGAATTAGGCATCGCCAGGACAACACTCAGGCGCATAATTCGCATCGATTTGAAAATGTTTCCGTACAAAATTCAAATGGCACAAAAATTAAACCCGGCTGATTACCCGAAACGGCTTGATTATGCCAATGGGCCAAATGGAAGGTTGATTTCGAAAAATGGTGATTTTCCGTGGCCACCGAGATCACCAGATTTGACGCCACCGGACTTTTATTTGTGGGGTTATCTGAAATCCAAGGTATACATCAACAAGCCAAGGACTCTAACTCAACTTAAAAACAATATCCGACGCGAAATCGCCGCCATACCGGCCGAAATATTGGCCAAAACGATGGAAAACGCCGAAAAAAGGACACATTTGGCCATCAAGGCCAGAGGCAAACATTTGAAGGATATCATTTTCAAAAACTAGCTGGAACAAATCTCCTTGAATCAAAATAAATGATTTTTCATATCAACACAAAAAAAAATGTTTTTTTCAATGTTTTTTTTCAGAAACAAATGGGCCCGCTTTAAATGGCCTACCCTGTATAATATAAACTGAAAATTAGAAAAATAAATTTTGAATATTATTTATGAACATATATGGTGCAAAATAATACCAAAACAATTCCTAAAGCAGGAATTAGTTCATAGATTAAATTTAGGTTAAGAAGCATCCGTCAGGTTGAAGCACGAAGGTACTTTCGAAAATAATTTAAAAAAATAAGTACGGTACAAATTTTTATTTTAAAAACATAAAAACGCCTGCAAAAACAAATCTTCTATAATATTTGCTGTACTCCATAGAACAACGCCAAAAAAAACTTTTCAACATAGACCCAAAAAATGTAAAACTTATAGATTATTATATTTAAAATGTTTTCGTAAAAATAGCAAAACATTTAAAGTTGAGCCTTGTTTTGTCTGGTATAATTGCCTCATTAAATGTGATTTTTTAGCTATTATCTGTTTAGTTGGTTTAAACAGCTGACGCACGTTTCGTGTTTTGTTTCACTGTCAAGCATCTTCAGTTTGGTCTATAATTTAACCATGAATCGTCTTACAAACGAACAACGCTTGCAAATCGTTAAATTTTATTATAAAAATGCGTGCTCTGTTAAGAAAGTTTATCGCGCGCTTCTTCCATTTTATGGTCAGTTTAATCGACCCACTGAAGCGGCTATTCGAGCTATTGTGACTAAATTTAGAACCAAATTTACATTATTGGACATCAAACCACCAACACGCTTACGTAGAGTGCGAAGAGCCTCTGTTACTCAACAACGTAGGATTTAGGTGTGAAGCCTTTCAAAATACAGCTGGTGCAAGAATTGAAGCCGAACGACCTACCGCAACGCAGAGTTTTTGGTGAATGGGCTCTTGGAAAGTTGGCCGAAGATCCATTTTATCGAAAAATTGTGTTCATCGACGAAGCTCATTTTTGGATCAATGGATACGTAAATAAGCAGAATTGTCGATTTTGTAGTGAAAATCAGCCAGAAGAATTGCAAGAGCTACCAATGTATCCAGAAAAGGTCACAGTTTGGTGCGGTTTATGGGCTGGAGGTATCATTGGACCGTACTTCTTCAAAGGCGCTGCGAATCGCAACGTAACTGTGAATGGTGAGCGCTACCGTGAAATGATATCCAACTTTTTTTGCCCAAAATGCAAGAGCTTGAATTGCATGACATGTGATTTCAGCAAGACGGTGCCACATGCCACACAGCACGCTTAACAATGCACTTGTTGAGAGGCGAGTTCGGTGAACATTTTATTTCACGCACGGGACCTGTCAATTGGCCACTCTGATCGTGCGATACAACGCCTTTAGATTATTTTTTGTGGGGCTATGTTAAAGCTCATGTCTACTCAGACAAGCCTGCTTCAATTAACGCATTGGAAGACAACATTAAAGCATTTATATGTGAGATACTGGCAGAAACATTGGAAAGAGTATGCCGAAATTGGACTAAGCGGATGGACCATTTGGAACGCAGTCGCGGTCAACATTTGCTTGTAATAATCTTCAAACATTAAATTATATGGACTGTATTATCGATTTAAATAAAAATTTCATGCGCTTTTCTGAATTTTACGTGTGTTTTTTTTTTTTGAAAAACTTTGCTATAGCTCTTAATCCTGTCTTATATCATGTTAAAAAAGTACCAGAATTTGGTCAATAAAACTCAAAATAATTGTTTAATCATCAAAATTTATTTTGTCGCCTTCAAAATAGGCTCCACTCGAAGCAATACACATATGCCAACGATTAGTCCAGCTATCAAAGCACCTTTTAAACGCGTTTGAAGAAATTTTCTACAGCTTTTTCCCCTTAATGGCCTCTATCGACTCAAAGTGGCATCCACGGAGTAGTAATTTAAGTTTTATGAAAAGGAAAAAGTTACAGGGGGCTAAATCCGTTGAATACGGTAGTAGTTCGATGAGATTTGTCGAGTTTTTGGTCAAAAAAGTGTTCACATTATCCCTCAACCGTCACATAACTTCCAAATAAAATTCTTTATTTACCGTAGAATCATTTGGCAAGAATAGCGAGCGCACAACACCATGACAATCAAAGAAAACGAGTAGCATGACTTTCACTTTTGAATTGGTTTTTTGGGTTTCGGCTCATGACAATAGCGCCATTCCGCCGCCTGTTGATTGGTTTGCATGTCAAAGTGATATACGCGCGACTCATCGTCTGTTATGATGCGCTGGATAAACGTTGGGTCCGAATCCACTTGTCATTTTGCTCAAGCATGTCTTCAGCCACCTTCTTCCGATGAATTTTTTGAAAGAAATTTAACTCTCTTGGAACGAGTTGAGCAACCACACTCATGCCCAATTGATGGTGTAAAATGTGGCGAATTGATTCGTGAGACACACTAAAATCACGAACTACCTCTCTCAAACTTAAATAATGGTTTTCCATCATCACCATTTCCTTGACTTAGTTGACATTTTCATCCGTTGAAGACGTTGATGAACGACCAGATCGGGGCAAATCTTCCACGACTTCTTGGCCGCTGCAAAAGCCTTATACTACTCGTACAGCCGTATTAAAGCACACTCGCTGTAGGCTTTTATCAACATTTTCAACGATTTGGCATACGAAATCCCGTTCAAACACACAAAATTTAAGACAAATCCATAGTGAAAATCGCAGAGCACACCTGTGGTTGACTAATATAATTAAAAGCCAAAAATGAGCTAATTGACTGAAACTCTGTCAAACTCTTCTACGCTATAGAAGACAGTTGTACCAACATTCCAGTGAAAAGAAATTAGACATATATATATGTGAGGCACGCTTTTTAAATGAACAATTCCCGATATTTTTTTGACAGAATGCATGCCTACTTTGAAAATACTATTTTGCAAGTAATTTGAATATATTCCAGAGTTTAAGGTTTTGACCATACGTGCCATTTTTTATGGCAAATTAAGAAAGCCTTGTGATTTGTATAAATGCGAACTTCATTGTGAAATTTATTTGAACTTTATTTTCCTCGACAGAATATTTCGGAAGTGATGATGGAGTTGGCAATGTAAGCTCGGAAGTGATGAGGATATTATCAACATAGACTGGTTCGCTATTTGCCGCCTATAGAATTGGTAAAAGGCCGAACTTAAAAAGGAATTTCGCTATCTCAGATATTCCCTGCAGGGTCTGTTATAAATCCCGAAGTGCCCTTCTATGCACTAAGTGCATGTTTTTATTTTCTGCATATGCTATTTTTGATTTAATTGATAAACGCAGCGACTACTCGTTCTTCTCTATTGTTGTTGTTGCGAAATCATTGTGTGTATAGACCGTAAATGCATGAATGTACGGACGTATACTCTTATGTTCTTAATTTTTATTGGCATACATACATAAATATGTCAAGGGTTGGAAATGTTGGTTTCTTTCCATTTGCTGTTGTTTTTGCTTGAGAAACAAGAAGCGGAAATGTGATAAAAAATGCAGTTAGAAACTGTAACAATGAAAATTATTGTACACATTTTTGATAAAGCACTCGGCTTATCAATATTAAGGCATTCAAATGTATGTATGTATTTTAACATTATCCATCAAATAAAACGAAAACTTGTTCGAATTTTTGTAAAAGAGCAGTTAGACTTAAAAAATAATATTAATTTTGATAAAACTATAAAAAAATACATACATAATTTACAAGGAAGAAACGAGAGGCCGAAATACGTGAGTGCGAGGAGCTGACCAATAGGAACAACGCCCGAAAATTCTGCCAGAAAGTTCGACGGCTTACAAAAGGTTGTAAACCGGGGCGTTTTCCTTTACGAACAAATACGGCGATCTGGTGACTGACAATCAGAGCGTGTTGAAGTTATGAAGGGAACACTTCTCAAAACTGTTAGACAGTGGCAGCTGCGCATGTCGATGAGAGTGTAAAGATCCCAATACCCCAATCGTTGACGACTGAATTGTCGTTCCGCTACCCGATCATGACGAGGTGAGAAAAGCGATAACGCGGCTAAAGAACAACAAAACCACGTGAGCCGACGAACTGCCTGCTGAGCTATTCAAACATGGCGGCGAGGAGCTGGTAAAATGCATGCATTAGCTTCTATGCAAAATATGGTCGGATGAAAGCATACCTGCCGATTGGAATTTAATTGTGCTTTGCTCAATCCATAACATGAGTGATCTTGCAATCTGTGGCAATTACCGTATGGCTAGTCTTCTAAACATCGCCTATAAGGTTCTAGCGAGCGTATTGTGTAAAAAGCTGAAGCCCACCATCAACCAACTGCTTGCACCATATCAGTGTGGCTTAAGACCAGGAAAATCTACAATCGACCAAATATTCACAATACGCCAAATCTTGGAAAAGACCCATGAAAGGAGAATCGACACACACCATCTTTTCGTCGATTTCAAAGATACATTCGACTGCACGAAAAGGATGTCTGAATTTGATATCCCAGTAAAACTAATACGGCTATGCAAGATGACGTTGCTCAATACGAGCAGCGCTATCAGAATTGGCAAGCACCTCTCCGACCCGTTTGATACCAAACGAGGTTTCAGACATGGTGACTCGCTCTCGTATATCTTCTTTAACGTGATGTTGGAGAGGATCGTACGAGCCGCAGAACTTAACCGCTCCGGTGCAATATTTTATAAGAGCGTAAAATTGTTGGCGCATGTCGATGATATAGATATCATCGGCCTTAACAACCGCGCTGGATAAAGAAGCAAAGCGGGTGGAAAGATTCTGAGGAAAATTTTTGGACCTTTGCATGTTGGTGATGGCGAATATCGCAGGCAATGGAACAATGAGCTGTATGACCAGCGAATAAATGTTCAACGTCTGCGTTAGTAGGGTTATGCCGACCTAATGGATACAAACTCTCCGTCTCTGAAAGTATTCGAGTACGAGTTGGTGGTAGCAGGGGAAGAGGAAGACCTCCTCTGCGTTGGAGAGAACAGGTGGAGAAGGACTTGGTTTCATTTGGTGTGTCCAGCGCCGGTTACCACGAGAAATCAGTTTTTTTATGTACACAGCCTAAAAGCCCAAAAATGCCGCTTGATTCTGCAGAAAAATATTTGAAAAAGTCGAAGACGTTCACAAATAAATCGTTGCAATTCTACATCGCAGTTTAGGACCTCGACGACTCCTCCGGGCGAGGTCAAAAAAATACTTCATCATTGATTTGTTTCACCGCCTAT
>JAYXIM010019177.1:0-11414 GCA_037575425.1 Anastrepha fraterculus
ATGATCTGACATCCTCTGAAGTAACTTTCGGCCTTCTAATCTTCGTACCCTTAATTTAGGCTACACTCAGTTTATTTCAAAGTGAAGAATAGCTGACGAGTCTCCCTATTTTTCTTACACTTAAATTTTAGCTTCACCAATCCTCATATATAGAAAAATGATTCTGCAATCTGTGTCAATTACCGCGGGATTAGTCTTCTATGTATCGTCCAAAAGGCTAAAGCCCACCATCAACCAACTAATTGTACCTTATCAGTGTGGCTTTAGACCTGGAAAGTCTACCAGACCAAATATTTACAATACGCCAAATCTTGGAAAATACCCACGAAAGAGAATCGACACACACAGAGCTGCATTCGACAGTACGAAAAGGAGTTTCCTGTATGCCGCGATGTCTGAATTTGGAATCCCCGTAAAACTAATACGGCTATGCACGATGACGTTGCTCAACACCAGCAGCGCCCTCAGAATTGGGAAGGACCTCTCCGAGCCGTTTGATACCAAACGAGGTTTCAGACAGGGTGACTTGCTGTCGTGTGACTTCTTTAACCTGATGTTGGAAAGGATTGTACGAGCCGCAGAACTTAATAGCTCAGGCACAATTTTTTATAAGAGCGTACAATTGTTGGCGTATGCTAATGATATTGACATTATCGGCCTTGGCAGCCGCGGTTTTAGTTATGCCTCTTCCAAATTGGATAAAGAGGCAAAGCGAATGGGTCTGGTGGTGGTGTCATCAAACAAATAGTCGGCGCACTCGCGTGCCGTCACCCACATCACAGATGAGAGTTATGATTCCGAAGTTGTAAGAGACTTCGTTTAGTTAGGAAGCAGCATTAACACTGATAACAATGCCAGCCTTGAAATCCAACGTAAAACGTCTGTTGCCTACTACGTCTGTTGCTACTTTGGACTAAGTAGGCAATTGCGTAGTAAAGTCCTCTCTCGACGAACAAATTCTAACACTATATAAGACTCTCATCATGTCCGTCCTAACGTACGACGCAGAAGCTTGGATCATGACAATATCCGATGAGGTATCCCTTGGAGTGTGTGAAGGAAAAATTCTGTCAAAGATTGTTGGACCTTTGCACGTTGGCGATGGCGAATATCGTAGGTGTCCCATCGCCTGCATGAGCTATCCCATGGCATAGCGCAGCAAATAAAGCTCCAGTGGCTACGTTGCCTGATTCATGTCGTTGGCTGAGTCATGGATACAAACGCTGTGCGGTGCCAGCTGGTGGTAGCAGGGGAAGCGGAAGGCCTCCTCTGAGTTGGAAAGACCAGGTGGGGAAGAACTTGGCTTCCCTTGGTGTGTCCAGCTGGTGTCGGATAGCATGGGAAAGAAACGAAATCGCGTAAGCGGTTATCGCGTCAATCAAAAATAAGGCAAAGAATTTTTCGCATATAATTGTTAACCGACGTAGCCGAATGAGTTGGTGCATGACTACCATTCGGAGCTCAGAGAGAATGCAGATTCGAACCTCGGTGAAACATCAAAATGAAGAAAAAGTGATTACTAATAGTGGTCGCCCCTCGGTAGGCAACGGCAAACCTCCAAGTGTATTTCTGTCACGAAAAAGTTCCTCAAAGAAAAAAAAATCTGCCCTTCGGAGTCGGCTTAGAACTGTAGGTCCCTCCATTTGTCGAAGAACATCAAGACGCACACCACAAATAGGAGGAGGAGCTCGGCCAAACACCCAGAAAGGGTGTACGCGCCAATTTAAAAAAGACATATTTTAAATAAAAATACTGAAATCTGGAAGAATCTAAAATTTTACCTGTTTTATTTTAAAACCACATCCAGGCGCGCCTTTGAAAAGAAACTTTATATATGTAAGTTTGTTTGAGTCTCAAACTAGGTGTCCGGCAAAATTGAATTTACTAATATGTGCGCGCACATAAAGTCCGGTCCGTACCAAATTTAGCACTTTCGTACTCGATTTGATGCATATAATGATTTTTGTTTTTGCAATCTGGCATCACAACGCGTCTACCTAATTGTTTATTGTACTGCACATTTATTACACATTAATTTATACGCACTTATTAAAGTCCATTTGAACGATCAATGGAATAATTTTACCCTGGCGATCGCCATCTACGGAGAATCGGTCGTTAAAATCGACCATCCACCACAATTCAGATTATTACTTACCCAGCCAGCTAAGCTCTACTAAACTATGCAAATTTGATTTGACTATGCGGCTGCTCTTTTAATTTAAACGCCCCTTTAACCGAGATACGAGTACAAATATAATAAATAGTGCAATAACGTGGAGCTTAAACGATCCGATCATCATGAATATGCGGACGATTACATGATTCGAGCAAATGTGAAATGGCAAAAAAATAAGAATAAAAATGCAAATGAATGAAATAAAGTGAAATGCCATGACAGGGAAGAAACTGTGGCGATTCTACAACGTAGAAAAAATATTCGTCTCACAACGATCTAGTCTATCTAAGTAATGAATTCATTTCTTGGCGCTATAGACTTGTGCGAACGGGCATGGGACAAAAGACAATCCGCTTGAACGGAGCAGGATCACCTGAAGGGTCAATTATATGCATTTGCTTATTTTAAACGGAATACGCGCACACACAAAATGAATATGGGGACACACACACACACACGCGCGTGCGCATTAATATACAAGTATTTAGATATATGCCAAGTGATGATAGTCAGGATGGGAACTAAAAGTGCATAAGTAAATACTAAGTGACAATCTCGAATCATGCATACATATTTATAAGTAGTGGTGTATTAGAAGATAGAAACGGACATGTATGTATGTATGTGTGTATTTAATGGATTGAGAATAAATCTATTTTAAATGAAAATTTAAGTTTTGAGGCTTACCGGAAATCCGTTTGCTTTAATCTGCGTCCCAAGTGTTGGTTAAATTCATTTGCATACAAACATACAAACATCGAAATATAAGTAAATACATACATATTTACATAAATACTCGTAGTACATATAGAAATCAAGGAAATGCATGCAACGAGTTGTGCTCTGGGAAAGACTGCAGTTATAAGCCAAACTGCATTTCCTATTCCGTTTTTTTGTAATCTTATTTTAATGTGTCCACTTCCTAGCTCACCTTTACGGGTGACCTCTATTATTTACCTCGCATTTATCTCTCTTTCTGAATTTGTAGCGGAAGCACGCTAAAATTTTCTCGATAACATAGATTTACGAGAAGCCTGGAATTTGGATGATAAAGATACCTGAATTTCAAAATGATGAATAACACTGCGATACTTTTTTGGGCAGTCGGAAAATTCATTTGTAGCGCGATGATGTTCGGTGAGTAAGACATAACCTTCCAACGTTGACGAGAACATTTCGCAGGAAAAGTCGTTAGATTTTCTGAGAAGACTTTTTGTGAACTTTTTGCAGCAAAGGTCAAAAATAGCCACAATGTGAAACGATAATGGGTTAAAATATTTCACAAACAAACTTTGATCTCATAATGTCACTATACAAGGTGGCGCCCATATAAATACAAACCTGTTTTGTCTTGCGACAGAATTAAGCTTCTTCTTACATTCTTGAACAATCTTTGAAGTTTGCTTCGCATTCACTAGGGCCTTCAGTGCAGCCTGACTGTCACTGAAAACTCCAATCTGTTTCCCGCTCTATCTCCTCTCGATTATCCCTTCTGCTACTTTCAGGCAAAAACTTCCGTTTGGAAAACAGCTGCCGTTTCCCCCATAGCATAGTGATACTTATTACTATCGTTTAAGTACCATCCGGCTCCAGACCCTATTTCATTCTTGGACCCATCGGTAAAGAAAATATCCGTAAAATTTCTTTGAATGCAATCTAGAGTGTATTCACTCCATTGCTCACGCAAACGAGACACATCAGTGAGACACATTATCGCAGGTTAATCGCTTGAGATTGATTTATAACTTTTCGAAGCACTTTTCAAAATTAAACCTTCATTTTACACCTTTTTTGACATATTCTCCCAGCCACATTGATAAGCTAAGAAATTTTTCAAGCCTTAAAGCTTTGGTCTTCAAATTTTGGAACACAGTTATGAGGCAGAGTAACAGTCAGTATTAGCTCCAGAGTTGCATAAAACAGTACCCTAGAGACGAGGTAAAGTTTTTTTTCACTTAATAAATATTTCATCGCAAGTGATGTTGTCTCTGTCGGTGTACGAGTATGCCTCAGTCATCGCATGACTTCCTAACATAGCTGATATTTGCCCGCCTTTGGCAAGAAAGTTTAAACTTTTTCAACAAAGAAAGTATCATACCTGCAGAAAGACAGTTGAACACAGTCTTCGAACCTCCTGAGCCAGTTCTCTAGTTGGAGATGGTTTATTCTTTATTTAAGTCTTGTAATTTTTCGCAGGTATCAAAACGGCCTCTACATAGTGCTACTTGTAGTGAACTGATGGAAATAATGCAAACCATGACATTGTAGTGTTCGATGCGATATCTAGAGATGGTATCTAAATTTTTCCTCACAACACAGTCGACAACCTCCAAGGTAGCCATGAAATGCCGCACACCTTCGCGTGGGTTCCTGGCTACTACGACATTGAGGGGAACTGCAGAGTAGATGAACTAGCGAAAATCGGCACCAAATTGACAGATGAGTACATAGACAATGATACCCTTGCAAACATGTAAACTACTTATCTTTGAAGAAAGTGTAAGAGCAGCGAATAAAAGATGGTGTAATGAAGCCACCTGCAAAATCGGCCGACAACTGTGGCCGACTCTCAGTGCTAAACGCACAGAATCTCTGCGAAGCCAAAATAAACACAGTCTTAGCCTACTGATTTCAGTTATAACGGGGCAATGCCTAATCGCTAGGCACGCCCAGAGAAGAGTGCATACGCATGACTTCTGCAGAAGTTGTCTAGACGAGGAAGAGGAAGAGACAATCTTGCACCTTCTGTGCCACTGTCCTGCTCTATCCAGACGCAGATTTACCATTCTAGGCAGTTAATCCTTTAGTGAATTGGAAGATCTCAGCTCTGTTGGAATTAGGGATCTTATAAAATTTTTGAAAAGTACATACTGGTTTTAGGAAAGATAAGGACAAGTTCCCCATGAGATATGGCAATGCTCATAGCCCATAGCCCTGAGTGTGTCCCACAGTGGACAACTACTTCAACCTAACGTAACTTAACCTTCCTAATCTTAGTAAAAGCAGAAGATTTTATTAAAGCCACAACGCAATGCTATCATAGCATAAAAATTGAAAATGCAATAACAAAATTTGCCTCCGTTAGGGTGATTAATTTTGCACCACCTTGTATCATACCCAGGAACATACGTCCTACTATTTGATAGATCAATCCGAAAATAAAGAAGCGTGATTGAAAGATTCTTCTTGAATAGCTAAAGGTGGGATTTAATGTGTTGACGCCAACTGCTTTAATTTTCCGCGCAACTGGTTAAAAGAAAATCTTTTAAAAAATAAAATTCCTTTAATAGTGCATTATTTATTTCAGTTTTCAGATATTTATTGAAGCACCCTCGTAATACAATACATTCTTACTTTAAATGGTATTGGGACATTTACCTAATGGAGTGAACGCCTGGATGTGAGAGAGATCTTAATGACATAATTCTCTTTAAGGATTTCGCTACGACTACTCAAAGTGGCCATAAGCAGTGGAAGTAAAATCATTCAAATGTTTATTTCCTACCGAAAGATGATACTTTTAATCATTATCCACAAAACTCTTACATATTCAGTAAAATGCTTTCTATGTCCTTTACAAGTGAAGCCTGAGCAGGAAGCTAATGACCTCGCTACCAAGAAAACGCCAACAGCTGACAATAAATGCCCGTTTCTCCATGCCAAGTATATTATTAATTGTAAATTTGTTGTAAAAAGAATTTGTAATATGTTGTAAAGAATTTTTTATACCCAGCGCATATTTTCAGTCAAATTGTGTTGTCATAGTCATATAAAGATTACCATCAGTTATTATTTGGTAACGTGTGCATAGACGAATATAGGAATATGAGTGGTCCACAATGGGGATTTTTTGTCACATTTTGTTCAGAAATAGCTTCAGGATCCAATTTTTGACTAATTTTAATAATTTTTTGGTAAATGATTTTGTTTAGGTCCGAACTTAAATTTTTTATTATATCAAAGCACACCCTGAAATAGGGGTTTGGCATTTTTTTATTGTAGTACTAATTAACATAAGCCTCATCTGGGTTCCTGGTCACAGCGACATTGCGGGAAAATGTGAGGCAGATGAGCTGGCCAGACAAGGGACATGTGAGGTGATTACTCTGCGAAAGGAGAGAATTGGGATCCCCCTGACTACCTCCGGACTGCTCCTAGAAAGATGGGCATCGCGCCAACTCAGCGAGCGTTGGTCAAGTACACAAACTTGTAAGGTCGCGGAATCCTTCTGGCTACTTCTTCTGGAGCACTCGGGAGAGCTTCTGAGGTTGACAAAATATCAGCTCTCGAATCTCGTGGGTTTTCTCACAGGTCACTATGTTTTCTCACAGGTCACCTTCTCCTTAGCTGCCCTGCTCTGGCGGGACTAAGATCCAGACATCTTGGCTCTTACTTCTTTACTACGCCTGCTGATATAGCTGGCGTTGACATTAAAAATCTGATGAATTTCATCAGCAGCACAAAGCGATTGACGCAAACGCAGCACAGTCATCGTTCGTCATCCACACACTCTAAACCCATCCTCCTAACCATCCCAGCACCACCTCTCCCCGCCCTCTTCCTGTATCCCATCGGTCTTTTTCTTTCACCTCACCTCCTTCACAATGGTATCCCAAAGGACGAACCCATTTTTTTCTTCGTGTGCCCATTCCTTGGGCAAGCATACAAACCTAACCTAATCAACGGTAATACATCTCAACTGAAAAAATAATTTTATTCAAGGACAAACCTGGAATATTCACCGGATTATTAATTATGGTACATTAAAAAAAAGTTGTTTTATGCGTTTTCGGGTTGGCTAATCAATAGTCTTAACATCGGAGGAAACACTCCTGAATTATATTAAAACTCTTCCAAACACGAAAGTCAGAAAAAGTTTTGATAAAACTCACATTTTTGTGTGTTTTTCTGTATAATTTACGGAAAATAATGTGAATTTGTATGAGGAATAGGGGCGGTCGTGCCAAGAACGCATTATATTGAATACAAATAGTTGAAACGTAAAATTTTTGGTTTTAGTTCTCGGAGCAACCGCCAAGTGCCGCTCTAAGTCAATTGATTTGAGTTAAGCTGTGTTTTTTGTCAGATCGCCACATCTGTGATTAACATTCGTACCAAAATTTTATCGCCATTGTTTGACATTTGTGAAAGTTACGGTGTCTTGAGTAAATCTATCTCTGCACGTGCTTAAGATTTCTTACAGCTTAAAAAATTGGTTTAAATTTGCAAAAACGATTTGTGTTAATTTTTGCGTTAAAAAAGAATTCAATAGTGCGAAAACTTTAGAAATGTTGGGAAACTGTTTTGGGAATGATACTCTAAAGAAAGCAACCGTTTATGAATGGCAGAAGATCTTCAGAAGAGATCGTGAGCCCATCGCGGATAACGAGAGTAGTGGAAGGCATCGAAAACAGATGACGACATCAAAGGGATCAATTACGGCAAATTAACCGTCAGAGAGCTGGCAGAGAACCTGAACACTGCTTGTGGATCCGTTTAGGGCATTCTAGTTCATGATTTGGGTTTGTGCTGTTGTGCCGAAAAGTTGGTCCCAAAAGATCTGAATTTCATGCAAAAAAGGGTCGCCTAAAAATGATTTCCAAGACCGAAAACGAGCCAACATTCATCAAAAGTATCATTACTGCAGACGAGATGTGGGGTTATGAGTACGACACACACTCCAGATATCAGGTGAGTGAGTAAGAGCTCCGAATGAACAAAACCACGTCGTTTTTAATTAAAAAAGCGATGCTCACGGTTTTTATGGATTACAACGGGGCTGTACATTTGTGCCAGAAGGTCAGACAGTTAATATATAATATATATATAATTGACACGTATACCTTTTTTGGGCGTTTGGCTGAGCTTGATGTCGTTCCACTCCGTACAGTTTCAAGCCGACTCCGAACGGCAGATATTTTTTATGAGGAGCTTTTTCACGGCAGAAATACACTAGGATGTTTGCCATTGCCTGCCGAGGAGCGACCGCTATTAGAAAAAACTTTTTCTTTATTTTTGGTATTTCACCGAGATTCGAACCTACGTTCTCTCTTGATTCCGAATGATAGTCACACACCAACACATTCGGCTACAGCGGCCGCCATAAACATTTAATAAGGACTTTTATTTGGGCGTTATGATACGTTTAAGTGAAACGATTCGGAGAAAAAGAAAGAATTTGTGGGAAAACAACTCGTGGATTTTACACCGTGGAAACACACCGTCGCACAGTGACCTCATTATATATGAAATTTTGACCAGGAACGAAACGATTATCATCGAATAGAGTTTGAACAACCACAAAGAAGTATTGGATAAATCTAAGACGACTTTGATGGCTATACCGAAAATAGAGTTCCAGAAATATTTCAAAGGCTGGAATAAATGCTGGCATAAGCGCGTTGCAGTTAATGGGAAGTGCTTTGAAGGCGATAATATCACTTTTGAGGAATAAATTCGTGTTTTGAATTTTCGGAATATATTCCGGGAACTTTTTGATCAATGTGGTGTTAACGTATATTTTCCGTTGATGTTATTCCTTTGATGGTAATACGCAAATTATAGTGACGTAATGATTTGTTTTGTTTTTGAAAATTACCGTTATATGGCAGATGGGCGGGGCTAATACCAGATTTTTACACTTTTTTCGTTGAGACACATCTAAATTTTTACTCGAATTGTTGTATGTACGCATGGACAGTGGGACTGCGACTTCTGTATCGATGGGTTGGTGCATGACTTCCTTTCGGAAGTGAACTGATTCGAGTGTCCGTACATTAAATATGTCAAAATGGCAAGAAAAAGTTTTTTCTAAAACGGTCGCCCTTCGGTAGGCAATGGCGAACCTCCGTAAGTATTTCTGCTACGAAAAAGCTCCGAACAAATTTGAGGAGGACCTCGTATATGACCTTGTATATAAATATGTGCAATATCTTCCCATCTCTACTTCTTAAAGCCTCTACAAACGATCTTTACTTGTCTAAAGTTAAATCACCCTAGTAAAATAGTGCCTTCGGGTATAAAAATGAAAATTTTAAACTCGAAATGACAGGCGGTTCAATGATCTGACGCATAGCAAACAAAAAAAACAAAAAAACGCTCATCCTGACCTGAACCAGACCTATCTCGAGCGCACAAGTGGCATTCCCTTCAGATGTCAGTAAACAGATGCAAGCGAATATACTAACATACACGCACACACACTCGTCCACAAAAGTGGTAGTAACGGTTGAATGAACGGTATGTTCTGGACGCGCCACAAGACATAAAAACAGTAACCGAGAAAACTAATTGTATAAACATCAGCTGAAGCAGCTAAAGAAATTTAGTGAGGACCCCTAGAAGGGTGCAGAGCGAGGAGGAATACAAAGCAGGAGTGAAGCGCTTACTACTCTTTAACTGCAGCAGGTCCTTTTATAATTTTACTGCACTTGTACGTGCAAGGATGTTCGTCTCGGCTCGCTCATCCTCGCGTGTGGATCTGTAACAGCAGTGACAATAACAATAACAACAACAACCCCCCCCCATCAACATTCAACGCTGCACTTGCAACAAAAAGGTGCAACCTTCATCCGCTGCACAGACACGCTGATGTTGCACAACAAACCATGCCACCACCACCGCCAGCACCAGCACCAGCACTACCACTACCGACTGCCACTGCTAGCCACAATCCCTCTCAGGTATTTGTGACTTAAAGCATCCCTTGGCAAAGCACCTGTCGTTCTGTCGCTTGCGCGCTTCCTTGCACTACACGTCCGTTCATCCGTTGACCGACAGCAGCAGCAGCAGCAACAGCAACTGTAGACCAAGTTAACGAACCGGCTAACGACTCTGTGCAGCAGAACACAAAACAAAAAAAAAAAAAAAAGAAACAACAAAACTTAAATTACCACACTCGGCGATCATCTGTCCTGCCCGGGTGTCTATCGAGATGTAGCGTTGTCGGCTGTAGAGAGTGTGAGCAGCAAGGGATAAATGTACGGCATCAAATTACGCACCAACAACGTCCGTCCTTCTTCTTCAGTGATGCGGTACTGAGTTAGTGTGGCCGGGAGTTCGTTGCCCGTTCGCCCGTTGCCCGCAGTCTGATGTGTCTAAAAGCGTTAAATCAAGTGGAAATCAAACGCAACCGAAGACGCGCAGCTCATCGATTTCACTCAGCTGGTCAATGGAATTGATCGCCCTATTTTTTCAGTCCGTTTATTTTTATTTTTTGTTTGCTTTTGTTTCTCGTAATTTTCTGCTCTCTGTTCTGGAGTTTGACACAGTTGCGTGTGGTTTACCTGGCTGGTAATTCAAGCCATCGATCGGAAGTCGGAAATGACAATAATGCTTCAGTAGTTTCCCCCTTTTCTAAATGCTGTATCTGTGTCCTCTCACATCTCGTATTTGTGTGGTGTTGGGTGAAGACGAAGTAGAGGTCAGTACCGGCCAGGGTATCAAATATCAGTTTGCTGCCGAGTGTTTTCCAGTTGACAGTCCCAAAGCCGCTATTGCTTGAATTGTCTCTGTAAACAAGTTGGATTTAACCTCGATATTCTCAGAAATGTTTCCTATTGAAAGTTTTGTTCTTTTGACGAGCGAAGAAATACGCGCTGCACCTAAGGGCTGCGCTTGATTGATGACCTCCGGATGAATAACAATGTTTTGAATGAATACTCGTATTTATATCTACTAAGCCATGCTTCTAAGAATCGCAAGTTTAGGGAGGTTTTTCTGGGCTTAGAGTATGGAAGCCTTAGAAATCAAATACTTATAAGTGTGGGGTTAGTTGGTTTATTTAAATGGTGCCCGATTTCTCATTTGAAACTAATAAAAAAAAATAAGAATGAGGATTACATCCTTTCCGATCTTTTCCATCCGATCTGTTTTTCCAATTTGGAGACTGCCCTTAAAAGAGATAAATATTTGTACAGGAAGTCTGGGTAGCAATTGAGGTCAGACGCTTAACCGCTTGGCCGATAAACGGGCTTAGCGCGACACCTTTGATATTCTTTCTTTGCAAATATAAAACGTATTCAGATAACCTTTGGAACCGAAAGACTGGCGTCCAATCAAATGAGTAGTAAGAAATTCAGCCAAAATATCTGCACTAAGACGAAGGTTGAATGGACAATTCTCACAAAGGCTTTTTAGTCGGAATAATACACAGGGCATAAATGGAAGGTCAGACAACGATGTTCCGCAAGTAAAATTTGGCAAGAAGCCTGATTTTGTAATAGAAAAGAGTGGC
>JAYXIM010019179.1:0-11344 GCA_037575425.1 Anastrepha fraterculus
AGGACTCTCGGCTTTGGCGTATCTCCTGGAGCCACCCACTCCTTTCTTTACTTTATATTGATATATGGGCACAAAAAGTGCTATTTATGGTAGTAGTCCGGTGTAACGTTAAAAAGAAAATAAAATACGATCGTTTTAAGGTTTTTACATGTTTGTATTGGTGTTTTGAAGTATATAAAAAAAATTGTTTAAAGTTAATTTTATATTAATTTGTTTAAAACTTTTGACTTCAAAGTGGAGTCCTTAAAAAAAGATGAGTTGGTTCGGGGAAACACACAGCATTTTAAGAGATTATTATTCTGTAGACTTTATTTTAGGTCCCGAACCTAAAATATACATAAAAATAAAAAAACAAAAACAAAATGGCGGACTTGTGAAAAAAGTTCTCAAAATCTAATTATTTTCTTCATAAATTGTTTAAATTAAATTATTATTAAAAAATTAAATGTTTTAAAGGTCCGGGATCGAGAATAATGGGTTGAATTTTTAGTCAGTGATTCCCCGAAATTTCGAAAACATGGTTTTGGGAAAAACGCGTTTAAAGTTTCGACAACAGCTGCAGCTGGCGTGTCACACGCTTTCATACACACTACGGCGAGCTCTCTTATTTTAGCTATAACTTTAAAAATAATTAAAATTTCTGTCTGAAATTTTTAAAGTATATTTTCAAGATGTTTTTCTTCCGAAAAATGTAAAAAAAAAATTCGATTTTTTGAACCCATCACACCGGGCTACTACCCTATGACCGCGTGTTGCTCGATGGCGAGCAAGTTGCTGAGAAGCAGTTTGAATAAAGGTGATTGAGAATCGTTTTATGATCGCAGTCCACGTTTTCCGCTAATGCACGACTGGTTTGGCATCCGTTTTGCTTCAAAAGTGATTTGAGACATGTCATCGATGTCAAAGTCGCCATTTTTGAACTTTACAAACCATTTTTGTGCTGCAGACTCGTCTATGACACCTGCTCCATACACATCGCAAATATCTCAGCCAGTTTCGGCAGCTTTTTGACCTCGATGAAAAGCAAAGAAGAGCAGGTGTCGAAACTCTTGATTTTTGCCTCCTGGGTATTCCATTTCTAAGCCTCAAAGCTAATAATTAATAATTAAATAAGTTTTCTAGAGCATCAAATGAATCCTTACCCTTTGCCAAACAGCAAACAAATCATTGTTAAATAAAATAAAATATAAAAACGCTATGAACTTATTCCCCTACCCAATATTTTAATTTACCTAAAATATTTTATATTTTCTGGGTTGTATTCGTATGTATATGATTTGAAATATTTTATATATAACTGAATGTTCCTTTCCGCCAGAGCTAACAAAAATATTCCTTACATTCTAAACAACATGAACTCAACACTTGGTCTTCTATGGTCTGGGTAAATATGTGTATACTTTCTTAGCTGACTGAATACTGGATTTCTGAAGTAAAATATGTGACCTGGTCTACGAAAAGGTACCTTACGTCCGAAAACAAGTTTTCGAGAAAACAGCAGTTAAAGTTTAAACTTCTACAAACCCTTGTAACTTTTTTAAATATTAACATTTTTTAACCCGGTTTAGCTTATTTTCTTCAGCATAGATCACAGTATCAATAAAATCACAGAAGCAGTGAAAAACAGTTTTATATATATAAATAAATAAGAAAAAGTCAATGCAAATCGCAGAAATCGTTTTAAAAAATAAGTTAGCTTTTGTACCGACATTCATTGCAAAAAAAAGCTTATAAGACCCGGTGACAAAAGATTTTCGAAGTACTGAATACGATTCTGGTGTCAAATTTTATTACACCTCAGACTGTCCAGGAATGGTTCAGTTTTTAATTTGCACAAATTATTGTCTTCGTTACTCTAATTTGTATCATGATCTAATTCTCTTTTTTTTACTTTTAACAAACTTTTAAACAAATTATTACTTTCTGGTTTTCACCATTTTAAAGAGCCTTTCACACACTATTCGAATCAACAAAAAAGTGAAAAATGATTTTTGGACATGTAAGGTACCATTTCATAGACCAGGTCACATATATTAAATTAAATTTTAATGTGAAAGCATAAAAAACAGTATGAGAACTAAAATGCGATTCCCTTATATATATGTAAGTAAATGTTTATTACTTTTGGAATTAAATTACAATATTAAATTTGCATACAAGACAAGAACTTATTATAGAATTTCAATTATTGTATAAATATTCCGGGAAGCCTGTTTAAATGCCTCTCTTTTCAATTCACAATCAGGCAAACATTCAAAAAGGCTGTACGCGCCAATTATATATATATACAGGTATATAGTAAATTGAAAAAGGGATGCCTTAATCACAATGATATCATAACTTTAAAAGAAAACGAAGAACCTCAAGTAAATGTTGATATGACTGTTCAAAACGTAAATGAAAGTCTTCTCGCTGAATTAGTGCTAAGCCTCACAGAGCTAGTAGTTATAATTCCTTCTTATGTTTGTAGGGTTTTTACTAAATGCGATTTTTTTGAACATTTTGTTCGTGGTGCTTAGCGAGCCCCTCTTTTCCAAAATACTTTCTATTTGAGGAGTTAGTGGATCCAGTTTTTCTAAAAACCTTTTCCTTTTGGTAGTGAAGTATGAACAAAATCTGATAACCAATACAACTTTTAAAATATTTCTTCCGCAGCTCCAACTTGCGATTCCTAGCAAAATCGTACATCTTCCCAAGCATGTGCGCATGAGCTCATCAAAGTTTGACCACAAGCGGATTAACGGTAAAAAAAAGAGTCTATAAACTGCAAAGGAATACAATTTCAAATTTATGTAAGGCAAAGAACTTAGCAAGGTTTTTACTCGCCTGCTTAAGAAAAATTTGTATTTTTGAGTTATATTTAAGGTCTGACCAGCCCACTGAATAATTTTGAATAACCGCAGTATTTTAATTGTACAAAAGTGAATGCGAGTAGTCGAACTCTTCCCAGCATTATATGTACATAAAAGCATTACATATACAAGTAGAAATGTTTTTTTTTTTTTTTGTCCGATTATTCCCGCTTAACCCACTTAGTGAAGTTTGACACAAAGCGAACATTTCACAAACAGCAAATTTTAATGGTACTGTGAAATAATTGATAAATTCTATTAATGCAGAGTTGCTAGTAGATATTTCAAGATTTTAAAGCAAAAAAGTTTGAGATGTATACAACAAGTTTGAGATGTATACGACTCGAAACAGCATTTTAAGACAGATTCATCGTTTCAGTGCGGACAACTTTTTGAGGTTCTGTTTCCACTTTGTCTGTTTAAGTTACAGTGATCTCCAGTTCAAAAAACATGCAATAATTTTGAAAAAAAAAACGCATTCAAAGTTTTGCGAACGCTCCGGAGCGCTCGAACGCCCGTTGTTAATTGCTGAATAACTCGAAAAATTTTTGTCAGATTCACTTCACAAAATATTTTTAAGGTATTATACTTTCAGAAAATGCAAAAAAAAAATACAATTTTTTGAAAATTCTGACTACTCCTAACCCCTTAAACATTTTTTGACCGAATCAAATTATTTTGATTTTCTGTCCGAACGGCTTGAGTAGAATTGTCACTATTTCCTTTTCTATACGTTCGGTAGCGATTCGCATTTATCAAATTCAAAAATTCCAATGTCTGCTCAATTCAAAAGAAAATAAAATGTACCGAACTGAACGGTACTCCCCGATCACAATTTATTGCAAGCAAAGGGTATAAAGTGTTTTTTGGTTTTTGTTTTGACTTCTCTGTACCCAAACAATAATTGTATGTGTGGAATTTAAATTATACTTCACATATTTCAGCCAATTTTGGTTGCTTGGTATTTCGCCAAAACCCCTTTTAAGAAATCAATTAATCATATCATTTTAAAATTAAGACTTGAAAACCAAAACATTTTAATAGGTTCCTGGAGCATTTTTATGTGCATAAGATTTCCTTTTACGATAATTAGATTTAGATTTGTGCTTAACTAATGGTGAGCAATACTTTATTGGATAAAATAAATACTTTCAAGCAACGCTTTTTTGTACGGCAATAGTATTGTCTTTGATTATTAAATTCTGAAATCGAACTGAATTATTAGTGCATTTATCAGCAGAATTTGAAAATTCAGCTTTGAATTATAAAAATTGGTTCAGGAACAGTTCCTTCGAAGTAAATCGTCAATCGCTCGGCCTTGTGATAAATTTGCCATTGATAGAGTTGTGATCTTCTTACAGGCACGTTAGTTCTCTTAAATTTTCTGATCTCATCTCTCCTTATAAATTACGTCTCCTGCCTGATAGAGAGATGAGATGGCGCCTATCGGGGTACCGTTACTTTGCTCTCAGCAAATTTGTCGTAGTAGCACCAGTATGGCTAGATTACCATTTTCGTAACTTGATTTAGCATTTTTTGTTATTTAGTCTCGGAGTTTTATGTTCTTTCTTCCTGTTCTAATTAAAATGTTTTAAATTAGTTCAATAATTCACTCAGTTTTATTTAGCTTTACTTTTTTAACATCTGGTCGCATTGGCCGCGATCGTGGTTATTGTTCTTGTTTTTCTGCTTTCAGCAGTCAAATCTCTCTCTCTCACTACTGCATATAAAAACGCACTAAAATGCCCATTTAAAGAAAATAAAATACCAAATTTTCATTAAGTTACTTACAGAACTTTGTATGCGTGGCATGAGGTCTTTAAAATGTGCATTTTTTAAGTAAATGTGTTATGGTTTTGTACAATTTAATTTATGAGTTTTTTGTTAAGAGAAACTCTTTTGCTACTTTTGAGGTTATGTAACAAGATAAGGTACTCTTTTTGTTAATATGTCGTTATACTTTCCTCAGTATTTTCTGGTTTTTTTTTTTGTTTATTTTTAATATGAATACACCTCTTGATGCCCTATGTCCTACTAAGTATTGAAGACCAGAAAAAACGATTACACCTCTATGGTTTTAATTCGCATTCAGTAAATTCAAAGCCTTTTAAAATGTGTAAAAAGGTTTCCAATGTAAAAAGAGTTGAGGGAAGAATATTTAATATTCTTGCATAATCTTAAAGGGAACAAAAAATTAAATTTGCGCTTTCAAAATATCAAATTTTATAAGAATCAACAAATTTGCATTAGCACTAAAATCTTCTCAGAGTGACCTTTTTTAACCTCTTTTGTTTAATAATACAGTTTTACTTTAACTTATAGTAGCTTTAAGTTAAAAATAAGAAACAAACACTAAACTTAGAAACTTTCACGTTTTGATATACATAAAATTAATTGCGAAGAGTAAATGGTGCAGTGTTGCACGACTCAGCCAATGTGACGTCACGCACACTCCTGCCTGAGGGGCGCAATCTTGTTTATATCATTCTTGCGTCTCCTGCTAATTAAGCTAAAGTTTCTTAAGAGCAGAAGCAGTATTCTCTCGTTCTCTTTTGTGTTTGGCAGAATAAATGGTGACAGTCACAAAATGGCTCCTCGATTAGCAGGTCGCGTAGACCTCTAGTGGCGCCATTTCGAGTATTACTAGAAGAGATTTTGAGTTCTATTACGCTTGATTAATACTTCTTAAAAACTATGTTTCCTAAATGACTATTATTTATAATTACAAATTAATATTATTTATTTATTTAATAATCTAGAAACGCAGTAAATGCAAAACGCAATTTTAATCAAAAAATGTAAAATATCTTATTAAAGGGAAAGAATACATTTAAACATTTAAAATCTAGTTCAACAATTCATTTAGTAACATTTTGAAGTAGTACTTTGTGGTGGAAAAATCTAGACTAATATGATTTGAACGCGAGTTAAATTCTCTCAAAGTTTTAGAAAACCGAGCATTGGAAGCATACTTAATTCGAACTATTCCTAAACAAAAAATATCATGCTTTCGTAAGCTTCGCTGATGAATATTGAACGTAAAAGTAGTAGCGATGGAGAGTATTACCAACTCCAAAACGAAAGTGGGGGAGAATAATCCATCTGCTATCAAGTGATTTTAAGTCAATGAGCAACCACCGACTTTTATAGCATGGAACTAGATCAATGAAATTCAAAGAACACAAAGCATGACGAACAAAAGCTTTCTGGACACGTTCAAGCCTGCTACTTAATGACAAGCATAATACGGTTTCTAAATGAAGGTGGCGTATTCCAACTTCGAACGCACAAGAGAGGTATATAAGTAAAACAGCTTTAGAGTATTTGAATCAACAAAGTCCAAGGTAAAACTTTGAATAAGGAATAAAAGAACAGAATATAAATTTGCAATGGTGTAATTTACATGTACATATTTGAAAAGAGAATCTAGAGTCAAAATCAAAAATTTCACTTCGATTGGATAATCTAGAGCAACCCATATGGTAAGGAATAGTTGTTAGAGAAAAACACTTGCTTTATTTAAATTTAACTTCTTTCTTTTACACCAAGCAGCGGTATTATTGAAATCAGATTGAAGATTTATTTTAAGACCTCTGAAGTATCTTTTTAATAACAAAGTACTTGGTAATAGTCCTTATGAAAGTCTGCGTGGAACATAAGATAACAAAAGTCTGTGTAGTTGGTAATATGCTTGGTAAAATATGTGGGATTTTATGACCACACTTTCCTTAACAGTTATGCATATTTTTGAATATTTCTTATAATTTTGTTAGAGAAGATTCTAGATACATACATTAGAGACACAATTGCGCCGGACGAATTATACAAGGCGCAACATGCTTACACTAAAGGCAGATCCACTGAAACTGCACTTCACTCACTTGTACTAAACATAGAAAAGGCGTTAGAATATAAGGAGTATGCTCTAGGAGTATTTATAGATATATCAGGGGCCTTTAACCACGTGACAAAAGATGCTATTTTAAATTGCATAGAGTCACTTAATGTGCAACCCGCGGTTTATCTATGGATAAGGCAGCTATTAGCTAGCAGAAAGATAAGAGCGGAGTGGGACGATGCGAGCGTCACCAAATATGCATGCAGAGGTACTCCGCAAGGTGGGGTACTATCGCCGCTATTATGGCTACTAGTAGCAAATGAAATTCTTAAGAAACTTGACAGAGGGCACCCTACTTTTTACCAGGAAGTACAAAGTTCCGGCGTGGAACCTCCCGGAGTAATATTGGACAGCAAATTGCTGTGGAAGCACAACGTTGAGGAGAGGGTGAAAAAGGCCAGTAATGCGTTGTACGCATGTAAAAGAATGCTGGGCGTTACTTGGGGTCTATCACCCTCCCTGATGCATTGGTGCTACACAGCAGTAGTCAGACCGATATTGCTGTACGGAACCTTAGTATGGTGGACTGCGACAAAAAAACTGACATACTTAATGCCACTGGAAAGGATTCAACGCCTCGCTACTCTGTGCATAACAGGAGCGATGAAGACCACTCCAACGGCGGCGCTGGAAATGATACTCAGCATACCACCTACTGACCTCATGGCAGAAAACCTGGCAGCGAAATCCGCGAGGAGGCTAATGGCTGCGGGGGTATTCATCTGCAGAACCTTCGCTCACAGCTCAATAGGAAAATGGAGCTCAGGTGGCACAGACTACATGACTCCGTACTTTAATTGGGAGAGAAAGTTCTTCAATTGAAGAGGAGGGATGGCACAAAGGCATGAAGCCTGGCCATAGAACCTTTCACATCTATACAGACGGCTCGAAAACTCCAGACGGAGTGGGAGCGGGTATCTACTGCTCAAAACTAGGAATAAGGCAGTCTATCAAGCTGCCAGACCACAGCAGTATTTTCCAAGCGGAAGTTTTTGCTGTGGGGAAGGCCGCGGAGCTAGCCTACACTAGAACAAGAAAGAACTCAACAATTAATATGTACGTGGATAGTCAAGCAGCAATAAGAGCAATAAGCTCATATTGTATTAAGTCCAAAAATGTTCGACGGAGCAGGGAGGCCATAGAAAGGCCAGCCGGAAACAGTAGGCTGCATATCTACTGGGTACCTGATCACAAAGGCATTATAGGGAACGAAATAGTTGATGAGATAGCAAAAAGTGCTGTGAGACTACCATTTGAACAAGATAACGACATACCGAGACCGCTAAACACAATATACAATGAAATGGACGACCACATGAAAAGGCAAGTGAAAGCTAGGTGAACTAACCTGACCACATGCAAAACAGCAAAACTCATGTGTAGAACTAACGACAAAAAACTTACTCAATTCGTACTTACGCTCTCGCGAAAGGAATGCAGAACTATCATAGGCATGCTAACAGGTCATAATCTATTGGCTGCACATGCGTACAAGATAGGGATTGCTAACACGGACAAATGCAGAAAATGCAGAGAGGATGTTGAGGAGACTTTAGAACACCTTCTGTGCCCCACTGTTTGAGGGTCTGGAAGACGTCTCAAAAGCGGAGCTCCCAGCCCTACTTAGATTCGCCAAAAGCGCTGACATCCTACATGATGTCTACTTTAGGTATTCATAAAGGTCGGTCTCCATCTGGTATCGCTAGGGACCAAAAGGTCTATGCGTGGCTTATTGCCAACCAGGCTAACCTAACCTAACCTATAATTTTGTTATGTTTAAAGAGTAGCGAAGGAAATCTATCTTGTGCTGCTTCTGATGCACTATTATGCCTACCCCCGATTTGCACCAAGTTCTTGAAGGCTTGTTGATTTAAAAAATAGTAATAGTTCGTGTTACTTGATTCTGTGATTTGAATGAAGGGAGCAAACATTTGTGATACCATTTATCTTTAAACCTAAGAATTAATAGCTACCTTCTTGTACAGTTAGCTTTAAGTTTTGTAAGCTTTTCTAACTAAATAGATAAAATAATCTAAAGCGCAAAGACTTATCGACAATTTCGTTGTGTCTTACTTAATGTTAATATTTTGTATGCAGATATAATTCATTCTCTTTCAAAAATCATAAAATTAACCAGGAAGGTTTGAAGTCCTGCAAATTATAGAAAAAACAAAATTATCGAAAAACTGACATCGAAATGTCCAACTTTCTTTTTAGAAAAATTTCGAAGATACAGTTTACTAAATATAGATCAAATAAAGTGCCAGTTTGAAGTGCCTTAAAAATCGTTGTTTTTTTTTTGTTTTTTTTCAAATTTTTTGCTGATGGTGTTGGGTATTTTCTTCCGTATAAAAAAAAAATCGAGCATTCATCACATAGAGAAAATGCACAAAGCCGTCAAAGACCAACATTTAATAGGCAATGAAACTGTATACTTCAAACTTTGGTTTTTATAAGGAGCCTTTTCTTGGCAGAAATACCCTCGACGGTTTGCCATCGCCTACCGCAGGTTGGCGCCATCAGGAAAAAAATATATGTACCTAAGGGACTGACAAAGTTGTCCGCTTATGAGAAAAATATAAAAAGAGTTCATAAAAATGTGCAATAGGTGTATGTTTAAACAGTTTTATTCCCAAAACAAGAATATTAATACATACATACATAGGTATAAGAAAGAAAGGATTTTCCTCAAAACTTTTTCAAGAACTAAAACACAAAATTTATTCTACAAGATAATCAAATTGATTTAAAAAAGTCAGAAATTTTAGCTTGACAAATTTTTCCTTTAATTTAAATACCTTGAAGATGTATTTGAAGATCAGTAAGCAGTTCAATACCCTTAAGGTCATTGTGGTATAGAGAAATAGCTTTTAGTTTTCTTGTAGCTAAATAAGTCTCTTTATAGGAAGTTAACTTGTCAATCTCATTTTCTATCTCATCTTCAGATGAGATGGCCAACGATTCTTGGGAAACAGTTAACACTTCAGTATTGATATTTTCCAAATCTTCATCATTAATGAATTTTTTAGTTCTAAAAAAACTGTGCGTTTATGGGAGGTGTCCGTTAGAAGAGAGTACACTAAGTATTTGTATTATATATAATTGGCTTTTACACCATTTATTGGTTTCTGGATTTTATTTGGAGTCTTATGCCCGCACTGAGTTTTTAACTGGGTTCATTTCAAATGATAGTCATGTACAAATCTATTCGGCTACGGCGGACGCAGAGCTGTAGATACTGGCCAGCGAGTGACATTCGGGCAGCTAGCGATTCGTTTCTGGACCGTCTCAAGGCAAAAGGTTGTCATATCGAGCAAAAGTAAATTGATTCTTACTTTTGTATTATTTTTACACATTGTTTACTTTGAATTGAATAAAAGTACTTTTCCAAACTAAATTTATGGTACTTTTTTATTGGTTTCACTTCGAGTGCCGGACCCTGCAATAAATATAGTTTGCAGAGTAGTTTCCACGGATTTTTTTTTTTTTTGGTTTTAATGATGTGAAGTATTAAACATTTAGTGAAAAATCGTTAACACGAAATTTGAACATATAAGCAAAAGAATTTTTGACGTGATAACGTCTTATAATTCGATATAGCCGGCTGCACGCACCAAAAAATGCTCATGCGTCGTTACCTTGCTTGAACTGGTAGCGAGAGCGCGGAACGAACGACAAAGAGGCACAATCGCCTCCCGCGTTCGGCAACGTGTGACATCTGGCTCTGTCCTACTTGAGTGAGCATATATATGAATGTATATGTATGTATATGCGCATTTGTATATAAATTCACATATTTGTATTTGCATATGCCTTCTTCCTGTGTGCATGGTAATGAACCATTTCTCTATTGAGTAGAAAAAGTAGGAAATGAAAGAGAGTGTTTCGGGTGTAAAGTGTCTTGAAAAAGGCGAATCGATGATGTTGCGTCTTAGTGTTGTTGACTTATTAAGTCTGATGCACAATCGCATTGAACATATCTTTCATGAATTTGATAAATGTTTCGTCATTTTTCACGTTTGTGTAAATGTAACTTGATCAATTCCATTGCGATTCCATTCACCTCCTTCTCTATATACATATATATATATATATATAATTGGCGCGTACACCCTTTTTGGGTGTTTGGCCGAGCTCCTCCTCGTACTTGTGGTGTGCGCCTTGATGTTGTTCCACAAATGGAGGGACCTACAGTTTCAAGCCGACTCCGAACGGCAGATATTTTTATGAGGAACTTTTTCATGGCGGAAATACACTCGGAGGTTTGCCATTGCCTGCCGACGGGCGACCGCTATAAGAAAAATGTTTTTTCTTAATTTTGGTGTTTTCACCGAGATTCGAACCGACGTTCTCTCTGTGAATTCCGAATGGTAGTCGCGCACCAATCCATTCGGCTACGGCGGCTTCTCTATATCCATACAAAATATCTATCAAAATTTTCTTTTGAAAAATGCCAACCATTCCATCAGCATTTTCTTATGACGTTGTCACGTTAAACTATCGTCAGTAAACCGACTTTACAGACAACCTCTTTTTTTCAAATAGTTTGTAAAATCGAAAATCTCGAAAATGCTTAAGTTTTTGACACCAACAA
>JAYXIM010019181.1:0-11201 GCA_037575425.1 Anastrepha fraterculus
TTTCCTACGCCAATTGTCGCCGATTGAACACACCAAGTGAAGCCAAATCCTTCTCCACCTGATCTTTCCAACGCACAGGAGGCCTTCCTGTTGCTCTGCTACCACCAGCTGGTAACGTTACGAATTCAGAGCGGGAGCGCTTGTATCCTTTTAGACCACATGCCCTAGCCAACGTAGCCCTGAGTCTTTACTCGCTGCGCTATGCTTACGTCGTCGTAAAGCTCATCGGTGGTCCATCGCCTATATTTTGCAACTTTTTTTGCAGCTAAACTTTCATTCAATTCGCTTTTGTACCAAAGGGTTTTTCAATTGGCGCGGGTCGATTTTGGCGCCAAATAGTGTCAAATCTTTTGTTTATCATTCAGTTCTTTATGCCAAATCATCATGGTAAGTTACGCGATTGAACAGAACGTTCAAATGATAAAACTTTATTATCAAAATGAGTGTTCATTAACGCAAACGTTGGCACATTGCCCCAATTTTTCGGTAGACGTGATGGCCCTTCCAATTTCTTATGGTCCATATTGAACCATATGGACCTAGACGACATGTGGTTCCAGCAAGACGACGCTACGTGCCACACAGCAAACGCCATTATATTCCATTTCAACATCTGCCCGCCCTTATTGAAAAACCCTTTATATCTATCTCTCTTCAAATTTTAACAAAAATCAAAAAAAAGTAAATTTTTCCGGGACTCATATGAAGTATTTTCGGTGTTATAAGTACTTAAAAAATGCCTAGGAAAAAATCCCGATATTCCAAGTTTTAGGCATTTCGGAATTACGGGATGACGGGCTCGGAATTTCTAGCAGTCTGTGTATGTACATGCCTTTGTAGTTCATGTGCACTCTTCTAATCGCATTTGACATTTCAGCGGCAATCATTCGTTTGCGATGGAAATCAATTTTCTCGCATTTTTGCCGATTTCAAGTATTGCATTTGGCGCTAATCCATTGATTGATATCGTCTACTTTGTATTGACATTCATGCTAGAGTCACACTTGAAAAGGGATCAACAAATGCTATGCGATTTCAGAATAAAAGTGCACTTTTATTACAATAGCTATGCATGTGTGTGTGTGTGTATGTGCATGTGTGTTTGTTTTTCCGCAAGTGTTCACAGGTCAGAGTTGCATATTGAGAATTTATTTGTTAAGCCCAGAAATGTAGTGCAGTTCCTACACTAAGTACAACGACTTTTTTCTGCGAAATCCATTCTTTATTGCCATTTGCATTAGAGGAGTTAATCAAGTTTCCACATAGACAAGTGCTCTTGTGAAGCAAGTAAGGTGAGAAATTGGAGACCTATTGCTTACGATGTTCGCATTAGTAGAAGTTTTTTAGTATACAAATATAATCAAATGTTGGCAAATATTAATTTTTCGCACTGTACATATGATTTTTACAGGGTGACTGGCATGGTAGGGCATTTATAGCAAGGGTTTATAAGAAGTGGTTATACTAGGGTGATCAAAAATTAATGATTTTTGGATTTTAATAATTTCAATCATTTTCCATGATTTTTGACTAAAACAAGCCGGTGATTAGTAGAAAATTAATACGCTTTAAGCTGGCCCGGTATTGCTAGTTTTATAAAATACTGATTTCAAACAAAGCAGCTACAAAAAAATTCCATATTTTAAACAATAAACAACAAGCAATCAAGAAATAATTCTTTTATTTAATTTTATCTATCATATTATAAATGTTGCCCGAACGAAGTCGATGAAACAAAAATTGCACATAATTAGTTGTTACAGTATCGGCACCCCAAGCACCATGCACAATTTCAGCGGCATGGCTTGCATTTTCGCCTTTATCAAAGAAAAACTGTAAAATGCACCGAATTTTCTCATTGTTGACTTCCAATATACACCCCGTAACTCACAATTGAATGGAATAAGCCACAAAAAGCAAACAAATTTTTTTAGTCTGAAATGTCAGCTTGACAACGAGCGTAAATTTTAAGTTGTTTGATCGGTACTATAGCTACCTACAATGAATTTCTTTTTCCTTAAACTAATATTTCCGCTTTGCTACTTCGGGCTTTAATATTTACTTATTGAAAATATTGTTCAACGGCGACTACCTCCAGGCAGTTGTCAGACTCGTTACGATAAAATGACTAGGTTCTATAGACAAGCCAGTGACAAGCCTTATGAATTGTCGGAAATCTCGCTGAAATCATGTAAATAACGCAGTCAGGTCAGCGGTAGAGTTCTTACATATTTTATTGTCTATGAACAAAAGATTAGTTAGAAAAAAAAATATTTCAAATTGATAATACCAATTATGTTCTTTTCATGCCCAAAATAAAACAAAAATGTGCCTGTTTTCTTAAGGTAATCTAATTAGTCAGCTGACCTTGATTTCACCAAATACAGAACTTAATATCTATTAGAAACTTTGAGACGTGAGTATATGACTTTAGCACTGTGGCAGGAATGCACTCTGAGGTTTGCCATTGTCTGTCGAAGGACGAGCGCTATTAGAAAAACTTTTTCTCTCTAAATTCCAAAGGGTAGTCACTAGGTCGGGGCGATTTGTGGGGAGGCAAAAAAAATCACCCATTGCTCTGTGAAAATCATATTCTAGGGATCAAAATAAGAAACTTCGCCGAAGGAACCATACCTCTAAAACGAATTCTGATGTCCCCCAATTTGGGTCGAACTTTTTAGTTTTTTTTCTCATGTAAAGGCCAAAAATGGTGATATTTTGATCCCTAGAATACGATTTTCACAGAGCAATGAGCGATTTTTAAATCGACCCGCCCTAGTAGTCACGCACCAACCCATTCGGCTACGGCGGCGGCGCTTAATAACTATAGCACTAGGGCTCTTTGACAAATTATGGAATTTTATTTCTTTTTGATTGCACTTTAATCATATTTTTATGCAAGTACATTCCCTGCTGCTATAGAAATTAAATAAAAAAACCAAATTTTCAAATCTTGTGCAAATCGGAAACAATTCCTCAATTTTTATTTTTTTAATTTCAAAATTTAAATCGGAATTTTTAGAAAAATTTTAAAGGTGCCATTTTAAAAGCAAATTAAGTTTTAGTGTAAGTTCTAAGTAGCTCAAAAATCGCGTTAATTTTTAACTATTTTTTTTCAGCGGTCTTATATATTTTACTCCATACAATAAATGTTTTAAACTTCCAAAATCTGCCGCAAAAAAAAAATTGTCGAAAATCAATGCGTTTCTTTAGTCACTTAAAACTAACCCTTTATTTTACACCGAAATTTAAAGGGTTATAAACTGCGTACTTGAAATTTTTCTAAAAATTGTGTTTAAAATTTTGGAAATTTTATTAGAAAATTTTGATTTTGTTTTAAATTATGTTGGAAATTATAATTTTTTTTTTAATTTGCACAAAGTGCGAAATTACGACTTATTTGGGTTTTCTAGGAACATGAAGTATGTTTTTACTGAAAAACTTTTAAAATTAAATATTAGTCAAATAAATTGACCAAACTTGCCAATAAGTCCCTGTTCTATAGTTATTTAATTTAGTGTACGCGTATATCTGGTATGAAATATCTTTAAAAAATCCATAAATTCCTTCGCACTCATAGGTATGCTTTCGGAAATATCATCAGGTGCTTTATACAAAATAGTTCAGCTTATATTGCCTCGATTGGTTAGCAGAAAAGCGCACAACAAAAGCGCACAACAGAACATTTCTTCGAGTGTATTTCGAAAACCCTTGGCGCTGCACAATAGACGCAGAACGCAAAAAGGTTTGAGGACTCCACGCCGTTCAAATTCCATACTCGTAACTGTACTTGCCGGTCTTTGGACGATCGGCACTCACGCAGAAAAGCTGGGGTTACCATTTAATCCTCATTGCAAAAGCTGTGGGGACCTGTGAGCGAAGGAGACTGTTAAGCACTTTCTCTGTAATGTCCGGGTTTGGTAGCTAGACGATCCTTTTTTCCACAGCTTGAGGCAGTGCTCAAACCGAAATCGCATCAACTTTCCCCATTACATCAACAACTCTGGTTGGTTGTAGATGTCTGCTAGTTGGAAGCCTCAAAATGGCGCTTTAGTGCTACTTAGGGAGTGGCCGACTGGCACTTCAACTATTTCACCTCACTCCCTACCTACCTACCTCGACTCGATTGAGATGTTTACTGACTCACTGTCTATTTCAGTAATCCAACCGTATAACCACTTCCCTTCTCTTGCATTTTGTATGACTCTCAGATAGCCACTAAAATGCTTTAATTGCAACCTCTTAGATAACCACTAAAGCATTTGAATTGCCTTAGCCTACGTGGATTTTGTACCTTAATATTTTTTATAAAATTTCCATTGCTTTATATGAAATAAAATGGTAATATATTATATTAACTTTGTAAGTCTTTCAAGAGCTTCCCATTCAATTCCGTCTTGCTTATCATCCATTCAAGTTGCTCCGTCAACAGTTTTTTTTTTTTTTTTGTATAGTACTCCCCTGCGCACACTCATTTAAGTTGGTCAACATTTGGTGAAGTGCTCTTAAAAAATGCAAACTCAAAAACAAAAACCAAATAAATGTTAAAAGATGCTCGGCTCTCCCTTTAATACACCCAGCAACAGTTTGCCCGCAATACGTCAAACTGCGGCAAGCCACACAGATCCCACATTATCCACCAATATTCGGCTTTAAAGCGCTTAACTCTCTTAAGCGCCAGAACAAGGTAATGCTACTCGCCTCATTGGCTTCCCTCCATTGCCTTCTCGCAATCTATGAGGGCTTCCACCTTCACGCCATGCAGTACCTACACAAGATGCCTTTAAAAGTTATTCGTGGCTGCAAACATTGTGCTAAATTTGTTGTCTGCTTCGAGGCGCTTTAGGTTATTTTAAAGTAACACTTGAGATTACTGCAAGAGCCATACACTTGCACACACTTTCGTATCTATTTTTACAGCTTTACGTATAAAATAATTGCTACCGATATAAATGTAAACTTTTACCTGTCTTGATGCGCTGCAGTCTGAAATAAACTTTTACATTACAAATACATACATACACTTTCTATAGCGTGTAAGCATGTTTCTGCTGGCGTTGAGATAATTTATTCAGTGTTAAAGTTTAATTAAGTAACTTTCACTGCCTCAGTCCACCTCTTCTCCCTAACAAGTTGGTACTGGCCAATCTTTTTTAGTACTTTTCACTTTGCTTGCAGTTGTATTTTTGAAGAACTCTATTGTACTGCCTTGGGTGCTCCAGTTGCTCTAGCATTAATCTAACTTCGTTTTATTTGCACAAACCAGTGAAGCGCAGAACTTCTAGGCACTATGCTGGGACTAACAATGCAACAGTTTTGTCAAGTTTAACAACCACATTGCTGGGCAACGAATAAAGAAACAAGAAATTTCGCTTGATGCACAGCTTGTTTTCAGTGCTGCAGAAAATTTTTTACTTGCAACTCGATTGCCATTGGCGCTTAAATGGCTTTTTCGGGTGGGCGCGCCTAAAAGCGTCAATAAGTTTTTCATGAAAACGGGTTTACAAAGTTTGACTCAACTGCTTTCTTTGTTGTTTTCTGTTTTTTTGGCTGTTTCGTGTACGTGCCGAGAAGCCATTGCGAGTTGAGTTTCGGCAAAAGTTATATTTGTGATTTACTAATAGGCTTAAAACTGTGTGTATTTAGGGATATACTAAAAATGTATGTAGAACGACTTTCCGCAGCTGTAATTGGGGTTAATGGCGGACGAAAGAAATTTTACTTTTTATTTTTTATTAATTAAATGTCAAACAAATAGTTCGTGTGATTTATTTTTGAGAATTTATTTGTTCATGAAGTTAAGGTTAGCTAGAGAATTGAGCTACATGCGCTTTAAATGCAATAACAAAATGAAATATTTGTTTTTATATTTTAATATTATTTTTACAGTCTGTTACATAAGAGCGTGGTCACTGTTACACGTAGATAAAAAATCAGAGCGTCCTGTTTCTTTTTCTATGACATAGAGGGCAACTCAGTCCTTCATGCTTTTTATAAAAAGTCAGCGGTCTTTCAAATTTAGTCTTCAATTGAGTGGATTTCGAAATGAGTGCTGTTTACGCCTCTCGCTTTGAGGCAATTTTTCTATGTTTGCATGAAAAAGAACCCAAATTAACGCAAACTGCTGCTGCGAAATATATGGGGAAGTCGAAGCAGTTCGTTAGCAAGTGGATAAATCGCTATAAAAAGGTCGGTATCGTTGATGGTTTTCCTGATCACGGAAGTGCAACAAAGTCTCAAAAAAAAAAGACGAAAAAAAATGCTCGCATTGTCCTCGAAAGATCCAACTTTTACTTTACGTGGAGCTGCTGTGAAATTGAAAGCAAAAGGTGTTGAAATATCTTACGGAATGATTCGCAGGCATTTTCTTGCCAATAAACTGAAATATCGCAGTACTTTGGAAAAACCAATGTTGAGTGCAAAACACGTTGAAAAACGAGTGGAATGGGCGAAGAAAAACGTGGGCCTCCTTCTGAGCATTTCCGAGCATCAAACACGCCTGGATAACCTCCACCAGTAGGATGCTTCAATTAACTGTTAAACACCCCGCCAAGGTCCACGTTTGGGGGTGCTTCTCAAAGGTTCCGTACCGTTCAAAGTACCGACTTTGTTTTTATTTACCGAGATTTTAAATGCCGAAAAAATTAATAAAATATAGCAAAAGGCTTTGTACCATCTGCTAAGCAATGGTATATCAAGAAAAATGAAAGCTGGATCCTTCAAGACGACAACGATTCGAAACATCGGGGTCGAGCGTGTTGCGAGTTGAAGTCGCAAAACGGAGTTATCACTTTAGATTGGCCATCTCAGTCACCGGATGCAAATCCCATAGAAAATGTGTGGGCTCTGATGAAAATTTAGTTTCAGAGACGCAAGCCATGTAATTTAGATCAACTATCTCGACAAATTCGGAAAATTTGGAGGTATTTTCTGGTAGAAAATGCAGAAAAACTAGTGGAAAGTATGCCCCGACGGTGCCAGGCCATAATTGACAATGCAGGAGATTGGGCTTGCTACTGAGGTATTTGCATTGAGTATTGACAACCAAATAATCAATAAATTTGCAAATTTTCGAAAAATCAATTGTTGTTATTATTTAACAGTGATCACGCTCTTATGTAACAGACTGTACTTATATGTATTATTTATTGTAATATATTAATTTTATTTATTATAATTAATATTATTTATTAATAATTAATTTGCAACTTCAGCAAAATAAACTACAGAGAATTCTCGACAGAGCTATCCATCAAACTAGCCGTCTAATTAAATACTTGCCATTGACACTACTGCGGAGAATATATTTACACACACCCACACACGCACACACAATCTCTCCCCAAAGTAAGACTTTACAGTAGTTCCGCTGAAGGAGGGAGTGTGGTGAGTGGAAAGGCAACTCCCATAGATACTTTTCGGCTTTCAATGCTTTGCGTAAACCCTACAACGAACAAAAAAATATAAAAAAAGAACACTCCACGCACACACAACAGTTTGAGCTGCTATACGCGTAAGAGGGAAACTTAGAAGTGATGAAGAAGCGAATTTTTGTTTGTTTTCATCTGTTGAGCCAATGCACGCGTTCTATGGCGGCAATTAAGATACGAACTGAGAGCTAAGATTCGAGTAGTAAGAGTTGCTAGTCTACAAAAAAGCAGCTTTTAATACCAAAATAAATTTACTTCATTTATTCGTTTTCAATAGTTAGTATCTACAAGTAATGTTTAGAAACTTTAAATCTTTCTTGAAACCTGCTTCGCGTTTTACGACCCCGGCTGCCATCTGAAGTTGAAATTAAAAATACATAAGCCGCGCTTGCGGAAAGGGGAAACGCATTTCAAAGTGGGTGCCAAAATGAAAATAGCACAAGTTAAAGATCTAACACTAAAATGCCTCGAGTGGACTTAAGCCTAGGTTTATAGCTCTGCAGTTTACCAGCTGTGATCAGCCTATGAAAACTTCAAATATTCAACGCTTCAAAGAAAATGAATTTGATTTTGTTGTTCAGGAGTTGCAACAACTTTTACTACAGGAGTAGCTACTTTTCAAAAATGAATTACATCTAAAAATGTTACTAGAAATATATTAACTTTTTGCTTTATTGATAACAATGAAAAAGTTAAAAAAAATTTTGAAATATTGCCGTACGAGAAGCACCTGGACAGATTGTAAGTTTTTCTCGTTTATTATTATTTTTTTTCTGGCGTCTAATCCCTTTTTTGAAGTTTATTATAGCGAAGTTTGAAAAGTCATAATATTGGTTCAAAATTTTAAGATTTAAATTAATAATTTTTAAATGCTCTTAAGGCCAGACGCCCAGGTATTAATACCAACTTTGAAAACGTATTAAAAACTTTTCCTATTTATATTTGAGGTGAAATTGTATGCGAAATTTCATTCGGATGGCAGCAAAACTAAACAGAAATAAAATATTTGTTTAAAAATGTCAAAATTTGACTGGCTTTTTGCCTTTGTAGCCAGTATATCTCGGGACTTTAATACTCTTCTTTTACTTTTCTAATGTTTTTTTTTTTTAATTTGATAAACGAGATTTTCTTTGATGAGAAGATTTGCACTGAATAGAAGGAGGTATACAGCTGTACCAGCGATATCTAGCAAAGGCTAGGGAAGGGTTGCAAAGCAATTTCTTTCTGCAGGATGTTTGGTAGCATAATTTAGTTTTAAATTCTAAGTTTCTCTCTAACCGCTGAGCGTATGAGCAGGGAGTTGCGTTAGTTTCGCTATTCGTAGCAGATTCTATTCACGTTACAATATTCGACGTTTTTGTGATGCGTCCAGAAAAGATTTCATAAAGCTCCGAACAACAACTTCGGTGGCAAATAGCCAACGGCGAACGCCAGCCAGACATCGAGAACAAATGCAAATATTGAACTTGCCGCTAAAAGTTTGCACGATAATCGGCGTCAGTCTGTGCGCTAGTGAGCAGTTGACCAGGGACTTTCAACAATTATTGTGCATGAAATATTGAGGTAGGATCTTAGACTTCACACCTTCAAAATTAGAATCGTGCAAGCGCTTAAGCCTAATGATTACAATTTGTATGCAAATTTCTGCGAGACAAAGTTGGAGTGATGAGCACATTTTTATTTAAATGGAATGTAAATAAGCAAATTTGCTGTTATTGGTCAAATAGAAGAGAACCCGCTATTAAGACATCAACAGCCACTTCCCAACTAAAATTACAGTGAGGCATACCGAGGAATCAGTTAGGCCCGAATTAGGCAGACCTTACTGAAGCACGCCTCACTATTACCTTACCAGGCCCACGTTAGGCAAGGCAAAGATTGGCATGCCAGAACAATACCAAATTTGGTTGTGGTCACGAAAATATGTGGCAGTGTCTCACTTAGGCATAAATTGGAATCCCCAACTGATTTTCTAGTCGGGTTAACATTCCCAAAGTGACAGTTTGGTTTTCGTTGTCAAGCGGTGGAATAGTGGGATCGTATTTTTTTGAAAGTTCTTAGGGCAAGCAATTTCTGTGAACGGTGTCTCTATCAGTTATTTTCTGAACGATTACTTTCTGTCAATAATGAGAGAACATTATTTCCTCCGTAGCATGATTTCAGCAAGATGGCGTCCCGGTGCACACGGCCAGAGAGACTATGGCGATACTGCGTTATTTCTTATCTAACAAACAGGCATATGCTGGCGACCCAGGTGATATATACTAGCCACACAGGTCGCTCAATCTTACTCCTACGGAGGTTTTTTTTTTTGTGGGCCTACCTCAAGAGTAAAGTCTATGAAATAAACCCAGCGACCATCTTAGAACCAAAACAAATATCGTTCAAGATATTCGTGCATCGTGCCATCCCCAGAACACTTCTCCAGCGAGTGGCACAGAGTACGGAGGCCAGATACCAAGAGTATATCCGATGCAATGGTCATAATTTAGAGGAAACAATTTTCAGAAAATAAATTCCGCAATTGTCTCTTTTTTAATTCCTAATTGTGCCACCGGACACCCTGTATATGGTTTTATGTATTCTTAATTTGGAACAAAACTGCGCAGCTAATTGTTTCATAACCACAGCGCCACCTAGCGACCTAACTTTTGCGAGGTGTTTATTTTCATTGAACAAAAACCTGACTATGTACAGTTATTAACCAAATCGTACCATGAAGACGATTTTTCGAAAAAACTCGTTGTCAATAGTTATTTCACAAGTTTTGTGAAAAATAATTGTTACAAAATTTGTCCATCATTAATTCTTATGTTCAAGGTATATTTTTCATGTATATAGGCACATCTTTGGGATAATATTCTCAACAATCTTTAGAACCTTTTAATTACAAAATAAATTGAAAAAAACGTACAGTACAAAATCCGGCCGCCATAGCCGAATGGGTTGGTGCGTGATTACCATTCGGAATTCACAGAGAGGTCGTTGGTTCGAATCTCGGTGAAAGCAAAATTAATAAAAATCATTTTTCTAATAGCGGTCGCCCCTCGGCAGGCAATGGCAAACCTCCGAGTGTATTTCTGCCATGAAAAAGCTCCTCATAAAAATATCTGCCGTTCGGAGTCGGCTTGAAACTGTAGGTCCCTCCATTTGTGGAAGAACATCAAGACGCACACCACATATAGGAGGAGGAGCTCGGCCAAACACCTAACAGAAGTGTACGCGCCAATTATTTATTTTTTTTTTACAAAATCCAACAAACACAAAAACAGAACAATTCAGTAATCAAACGAAATTTTACATAATTTACAATTTTTACAAAAAAATCATGTGGCAACGCCAGCCGAAATTTTTTTTTTAAATCATTCTTAAACACCTTCCATTTCATACCTAACATCTTACTGAAATTGTATAAATTGCCATTTTAAAATAATATTTAGGTGGCAACGCAGCCGAAATTTTTTTTTGTAAAGCATTTTTAAATACCTTTCATTTCACACTTATATCTTAACATCTTACTGAAATTACATACATATATAAATTGCATTTTACAATAATATTCAGGTGGCAACGCCAGCCGAAATTTTTTTGTAAAGCATTTTTAAATACCTTTCATTTTATACTTATATCTTAACATCTTACTGAAATTGTATAAATTGCCATTTTACAATAATATTCAAGTGGCAACGCCTGCTGAAATTTTTTTGTTGGAAAGCATTTTTAAACACCTTTCATTTTATGCTTATATCTTAATATCTTACTGAAATTACA
>JAYXIM010019182.1:0-11165 GCA_037575425.1 Anastrepha fraterculus
TTGTCTGAAAATTCACATGGCATTTTACTCCTTATGAATATAGTTTCAGTATGAGCTATTGAAAATTTTTTTTTTCGAAAATTAATATAACTACGATGGTTGAAAGACAAAATTTGCTTTTTTGCACATTTTTTCCTCGGATTTTTATTTATAAAAAAAAGTTATGCATGTATCTTATTTTCCGTAGTTTATGATAGAGACAGATATTATTTCGAGATTCGTGTCAAATTTGACAGCAATCGGCCGAATAGTTCTCGAGATATCATGGCGGCCGTATAGAAAAATGCTGTTTTGAGGAAAACGCATTCAAATATTTATGTGAAAAAGGTATATATTTAAGACTCACAGCATTTTCGTGTTAATCAGCTATTTTAGGACCATATAGTACTCCCTCTTCCTCTTCAAAAAATTTATTTTGTACCATTTGCTGACCCCGATGTAAAATTCGAGCTTCTTTCGTTGCATTAAGGCCGGCGGGCCAATTAGATGCCCTAAATTCAGTAGTTTTCGCGAAGCGTTGTTGGATGAGAAAAAAACAATTAGCCAAATGAAGTTTTGGGGATAGTTTAATATATATTTGAACTAAAAAAAACAATTTGTACAATCTCCAACAATATATTGTAAGCCGAGTTATCAATAGATTCCCAGAGCGCCTTGCCACTGAAGTATCCAACTTGTGTACAAGATACAACTTGCAATTTTCATCTCAAAACAAAAAAAAAAAAGATTATTAATTTTGATGTAATTATCTTCGATGTGAACTAAGAAAATTGGGAGAAACACGTAAAATTCGAATTTTTGGGGAAGGTAGAAAAAAAAGTGGTTTTTCAAGGAAAAAAAAACTCTTCAACTGGGTAAAAAACTCGCTTAAAAAAAGTTTTTGGATGTTTTTTTTAGTTCACATAGAAGAGAAAACAATACTGAAGATAACGCAGTTTGAATGAAATGGATAGCTCGTTTAGTTTTTTTGCAATCGTGTACACAAATTAGGTAAAATCGTGAAAATGAAAAGCCGAGAAAACGCGCTTCAAAGTTTCAAAGTAAGCGCACGGTTGCTCGACGCCGCACTACGCTCGGCTCTGTAGCTCTGCAAATACTTGGAATTTAACTCTGAAAATTTGTGTCTCATGTTCTTGAATATCTAAGCTATTGATTTCAGGAAAAAAAAAAAAATCGATTTTTTTGACCTTGTAATTGGCCCGCCGGCCTTAAGGCTCGGCTATTGCTCGCGCGATTTCTTAGTATTATGGAGCGCGCCGAGTTCATTGATCACACATAACTTCGTCAATTTAACGAATTTTGTCATGAAATTTTGCACAGAGTTCTTTGAAAGTATAATAAACAAGAATCGGTAAAAAAAAATCGATTTTTTTTAAGCCGGGGAATGGGAATCCCCCCTTATACCTTTTAACATTCGCTCATAAATTTCTTTTGCTTTTAAGCCTTCCAAAAATAAAAATTCAATCACTGCACGATACTTGATTTTTGTAGAAAATTATGTGACACGTCGATGCTAAATGACTTTTAAACAAAAAAATGAATTAACAGATTGAAAGGAAACGGCACCTACGTTCATAACATGACAAAACAAATTAGACTAGTGGCAACACCCTCTTTTATCGAACCGCAAACCAATTGAACAACCTAGGGTTTTAACGGGTACACATATATGGAATTAGATTTTTAGTAATATCCACATAAACAGATTTTGACTCATTTAATTTTATCCCCCAATTCCCAGTCCAACTGAAAATATCGTCAATAAAATCTTATAATTTTGCAGTGGACTCGTATTTGTTCGATCCAACGGCTCGTACATGTGTCGGCAGCAAACGTAGCTAACTTAACACATGGGCTGGACGTGGAGCAATTCAAAGTTCAATTCATGCAGCTTTGCCATTGTTGTGTTGTTTTGGTGTAACAAAACAGTGAGCAAACGCGGTACTCACTTTGAACAGAGCTTTCTCATAGTTAAATGCTCATGCAATATAAAGCCAACACGTTATTTTGATATCTTTACGATGTCAGCTAACTCACGCAACTTGACTTTTTGGTTATTCCAAACAATTTTATGGAATGAAAACTTCCAATACATACGTATACAAAAGACAAAACAAAAACAGGCTTTTTAAATTCTTTTCATTACAAAATATTTTATTTTACTGAGTTTTCATTATTAATTTCTATAGAACTTCTTTTCATATATAGGGTTTTTCAGTAAGAGCTCTTCAACTTTTGAACTTTTTTGAATAAAACACAAATGGTTTGACTTTTTTAACTATTTTTTTTTTATTATCGAGTTTGAGCATATACATTTAAGTATGAAATTCGATTTCTTTTGCATGACCACCTCGTGCACGTTTTACGAAGTCAAATCGTTGAACCCAATTTTCGACCACTCTTGTGCATAAATCGGCCGAGATTCCAGCAATTTCGCGTTCAATATTGGCTCTGAGCTCACAAATCGTCGCCGGCTTGTTATTGTAGACCAATGACTTCACATAACCCCAAAACGGGACGGCTTGTTAAATGGACCATAAAATGGTCCAATCCATTTTCGTATTTAATTTTCAAGATTGCTTAGACAACTACCAATGCGCCATTATTTAGTAAGATGAAATCTGCGACCAATAGTTTTCTAATTTTATCTCATAATTTCTCTATTTTTTCGAAAGTTTTGGAAAGTGGGTTCATTGAAGTATTATTTGGAAGTTAAATATATGATTTGGATGATTTTGGTGCCTATTTAGTTAATTGCAAAAGAACTTACTATTTTTCGATGTCATTGTATCAGTGAAAAAGTAATATATGCCGAACGGCCACTTGGCCTTCTTATAAGTATTTATTATTAGAGCTCATTATTTTTATAGAAAAGTTCATGATCACACTTGCTAATTTTTTTCTATATTTTCTTAAATTTAAACTAAATTTTCTTTTCTAAAACGTTCACCGTTTATGTACATAAATATATTTGCTCCCCAACTAATTCGTATTAACCTAACTTTATCAAATAAAATCATCGAAGCCCCAACCTGGGGGTTGCAGATGATTAAAATTGGGGCTTGTCCCATGACCATTAGACATAGGAGTGGTGGGATAAATGCGTGGCATCATCCCTCGTGGATTTCGGAAAGTATTTGGAAATAAATTACCAGCAAAATCACCACTTCCGAATGGATGTAAATCACTGCGTCCAGTAAAGGGCTGGCCAAAGCTTGGGTTCGATGCCAGATGATCGCTTCTATAGGGATAATTTCTGAAAGCAAGTAAAAAGTAATTGAAAAATCTATTATACTTTTTTTATTATTTATAGATGTAAATCATGGCATAACATCTACCATGTAACGAAATAAGTTGATGTCAGTGGAGCGGTGTTTATTGTAGTTTTGAAGGGTCCGGCATAAGTAATTCGAAATGATGCCAACTTGACTTATTCTCTTAGGTTTCTAACTTCTTTTTTCCTATTAAAAACTCTGACTTAGTAACATATATCGCCCTACCCCAATTATCTTCAACAAATAAATACTTCGTGTACATATGTACTTGTATTTCTAAAGTAATATAGTAGTTTACACGCTCTTTTAGGATAATACCATTAAAGCATGGCGAGAATAGACCTTCTGAAAAAGTGAGGATAGGCTACTAGCTACTATGTATGTAAATATTTATCATAACACCTTCCCATGTACTATCTATCAGTTGGATACTATACGAAAAATCTTACAGATCAAATTTTGTATGATTTAAGAGCCGATTTTATCACAAAATGGGCAAAAGTCTGCATACACCCCCTATTTTCGTTGGTTTAAAAGTTTTTTTTTATCACAAGGAACTAAAAAAATCCCCCTTTAAGGGAACATTTACCTGTAAAATTTCGAAAAACAAAAATTTTTTTCATAAAATGTTAATATAACCGTTCAAGAATATGTCAAAAAATTTTCAGAACGTAAATTTAAGTATTTCTTATATTATAAAGGGTGATTTTTTAGCTATTATCTTTTTAAACAGTTGATTTAAACAGCTGACGCACGTTTCGAGTTTGTATCACTGTCAAACATCTTCAGTTTGGTCTATAATTTAACCATGAATCGTCTTACAAACGAAGAACGAAATCATTGAATTTTATTATAAAAATGCGTGTTCTGTTAAGAAAGGTTAAGATACACTTTTTTATCGAAAAATTGTGTTCAGCGACGAAGCTCATTTTTGGATCAATGGGTACGTAAATAAGCAGAATTGTCGATTTTGGAGTGCAGATCAGCCAGAAGAATTGCACGAGCTACCAATGTATTCAGAAAAGGTCACAGTTTGGTGCGGTTTATGGACTGGAGGTATCATTGGACCGTACTTCTTCAAAGATGCTGCGAATCGTAACGTAACTGTGAATGGTGAGCGCAACTTTTTTGCCCCAAATGCAAGAGCTTGACTTGCATGACATGTGGTTTCAGCAAGACGGTGCCACATGGCACACAGCACGCGTAACAATGGACTTGTTGGGAGGCGAGTTCGGTGAACATTTTATTTCACGTTCGGGACCTGTCAATTGGCCACCCAGATCGTTCGATATAACGCCTTTAGATTATTTTTTGTGGGGCTATGTTAAAGCTCATGTCTATTCAGACAAGCCTGCTTCAGTTAACGCATTGGAAGACAACATTAAAGCATTTATATGTTAGATACCGGCCGAAACATTGGAAAGAGTATGCCAAAAGACACGTTAAAGACATGCGATGAAGTCGTGAGAGAAATTCTCTGCGGAAGATTTTCGGATATTTGTGCATTGGTAGCAGGGGAGAAATAATTTATTGTATTTTTAGCTTTATAAAGGTAATCGTTTTCATACTGAATAAAAGTACAGATACATTTTCCTCTAATGAGCGATTGTTAGTAAATATGGTCATGAATTTATTTTACACAGCATAAAATAAGAGCTGGGGATCATTCTAGATATATTTATCTAAAATCATTTTTTTTTGCTTGGGTTATGTCTTTTCCCAGCACACGAACGTAGTGAATAAAAATGGTCTAGATCTGAATACTTTTAATAGGCACATTTATCGTATCATACATATATCCCGAAAACGGTTCGTGAGCGTACGTTCAAATGAAAAACTAACTCAAAAGCTATTATAGGAAGTTTTTCATAACCAACACCCTAATATACCAAATATTCGTAGTGGGTAACCGCGCAGTGGGTAATTAAATGCTTACCTCTGATATATTGTTGAATATGATGATAGAGGATTCATATCAGTGCTTCCGCCTAATTCTCTGCTACTTTGTGAGTCTCTTCTCATTTCCAACACCTTTAAATAGAAATGTAACAAAAAAATATGATTTTTCTAACTCAAAATATCACTAAAATACTTACCGGTTTAATTAATTGCTTTTGCAATCTTTCAGCCAGTTTTTCTGCTTTGGGTATTAACGCTTTTATTTGGTTATTACTCTTTTCTACTCTATCGATGTGTTCTTCAACGTTAAATACAAACGAAGAACTTCGTTTATCTTCCAGATCGGTCAATCTTATGATTAAACCATTTTCGAATTCCTTAGCACTCAATGTATAAATTGTGCTTTCGTGGGAATAGCGTAGTACATAAGTTTTACTATTTTTATTCCAACCATCTGGCAAAAATACACAATTGTCTTCACTTTGCTCTGATGAGACGAGGTGAGTCTGCAGGCAGAAAAAAAGGAGTTTTATTCAATTTCCGTTACTGACTAAAATGATTAAAAATACTATATTATGCATATGTATGTGTGTATATACCTCTTCACCAACGCCAATGCAGTTCATTCTACACTGAATACAAAGTGTAAAATGCGTGAAAAGTATTGCAACATCCGATTTGTTTCTAATGGTTGGTTTATAAATTTTATAGAGCATTTCCAAGCCCCCGAGATCGTCTGGACTAGCAATCATTTTAGTGCTTCTGAAAAAGAATTATAATTAATATAGAATACTTCAGTTAAGCTATACATTTGTCTTGTCCTCGTAGATTTCAAATATTTAAAACTAACTACGAACATTTTTACTTTAACATTAATGAATATTTTAAGAACATCCTCTTATTACAAAAGCTATTTCATTTTTTGCATCATGGAGGCAATCTTAATGTGGGAGAGAGAAAACCTGTACTAGTAAATATATAAAATTCTCATGGCTTCAAAACAGATATGTTGTTACACTACCTAGATCGAATCCATTAAATATTGTTGCAGCTGCCTTACTAAGCTCTGCTCTGACTAGTGTTCTACTTAGTATTGCAATCAAGATCATCTAACAGTATGCCCATGAAACGTCGAAATATACAGCGCGCCTGTCCTCAATGAGTGTTCTTAAGTGGGATCTGACTAGGTGACAGTATAGACTTCGCCCAGTTTGGATATATGTTTGGTATATCGGGGTCTATCTGCGAAGAGCGAGTCCTGCTGCAATATCTCTAATCGTCACAACCATCAACGTGAACTTACGAAGAAATTTCGTGATATGTCAATCGTAATATCTGAATGGCATGATGGCATACAAATGCAAACGCATCGCAATATCTTTTCAGTTCAAAATAGTTTTTAAGCCCCGCTACGTTGTTTTTCTATTTAAGTTCGAGTGATAGCGAAGGATATGAAAAAATTATGAACCGACGACAGTTCATAATAAATATCCAACCAATCCAACCAGTGACAGTCCCTCCAGCAGCATTCCTCAAACATATATAGAAACAACAACAAAATAATGAGGCAACTAAAGAAACGTAGTAGTCCATAGGCATCGTAAAGGTGCACTGTTCCAATGCTTTTTCCCGAGAATGGCTGGAAAAAGAGATAGCAAAAATTCCAACCTGCGAAAACAGCAAGTTCATTCTTGTTGAGAGTAGCACAGAAAGGCTGATACGAGCGAGTGTCTAGATTCCGGGTCCTTCCTGTAGTTCAGCAGAACTCCTCACACGCATCGGTGTTCAGAACAAAGATCTTGACACGACTCTCTAGAGAGTATACTCGTGCACCAGGCACAAATCCGCTACCACTTCGGAGGCGGGCTCCCACCTGGTACTGGGTATCGATCTTGGGTCTCTCAAGGTGCTGAAGTCGAAGTACGGATGCCGTCCTCACCTACATCTGGGGCGAATCCATTTCCGTGTCCAGGATAAGGTGGAGGATAAAGCGTAAATATACTCAGTCTCATGACTTGGAAGAAGATGGAGTCTCCAACCTAGGCATACATTATGGTTGTATAAGGCGGTTATACGACCAATTTTATCGTATGGGAGAGATTACAATACCAAATTACTCGGCAGAATACAGAGATCAACCTGTGCAATAACGGTCGGTGCAATCAGATCATGTCTTAGGGAGGCTCTCAATGTACTGACACATCATGTCCTAGGAAGACTCTCAATTTGATACATATAAAGTAGCCGGCAACCATAAGTACATTTAGGTTAAATATAGTGATTCGCTTATGGTCACGCAATTCTATTATTGCAACAAACTCATCTCGAAACTCCCCCAGCCACCAGAGGGAATTTCCCTGGTCTCCTACGCCGACGACTGCACGATAATCTCGTCGGACAATGACATTGATGGCCTATGCACAAAAGTAAACGACTACCTCGCCTGCCTTTCTCGCTTCTTCACTGCAAGGAACTTACAACTTCCCCCCACTAAATTCACGGCAACCCTCTTCACCACCTGGACAAAGAAGGTCAAGCTACAGCTTGATGATACACCAATTTCGACGGTAAACAACCCCAGAATATTGGGAGTTACCTTTGACAGCTTGCTCTCCTTCTCAGCGCACACAATCGCTATTGCAACTAAAGTACAGAATCGCAACAAGGTCCTTCAGTCGCTTGCCGACAGCACTTGGGCCGACCGGTTCTTAATTACACTGCGCCTGTCTGGTCATCTGGAACCAGTGATTCGCAGTGAACGAAGCTACAGACCTGCCAAAACACTGCCAGGTGATACCTGTAAAGGAGCATAACAAACTGCTCAGCAGGCAGTTCCTGCTAGGATGTTACCGTAGGGCCCACCCATGCAGACACTTGCTTGAGTCTGAGCCACCTCCCAGGCATGTCAGGAAGCACTTCCTCAATTACGCGGACGAGATCCACGACAAAACAGACCGACAGCTATTGGATCGGACAGTGTACAGACAGACAATCAACGACGTTCATAGGGAGACCCTTACCACCTTCTTAAGCTCCCGATCCCCGAATGCCCCGATCGCAAACGAAGAGCTCCAACTTCCCCGAGAGTCCCGCGTAACCTTGGCACAACTACGTTCTGGTTACTGTAGCAGGTTAAACTATTACTTATCCAGAATTGACCCCGACCTACTAAACATATGTCCGGCATGTAAAGGCACCCTGCACGACACTAACCACCTTTTCACATGCCCCAACAAACCCACTCATCGAACACCCCTTTCCCTCTGGACCCAATCTGTCGAAACAGCTAGTTTCCTGGGCCTACCGTTAGATGAGCTAGACGAAGACGACCGGATATTGCACTACACTGACAGGGAAAGTTACTGCTACAACAACAACAACAACATTGCAACAAACTCAGTTAACCTCGGAGAGGACTGATTACATCGTCCCAATGGTAACACGACATCAAAATCGTCCTTGGCGACTTCAACGCCAGGGTGGGCAAGGAGGGAATTTTTGGTCCCACAGTCGGAAAATTCAGCCTGCACAACGAAACATCCGGTAACGGACAGAGGCTGATCGACTTCGCCGGGGCCCGAAACATGGTAGTCTGCAGCACCAGATTCCAGCATAAAAAGATACACCAAGCTACCTGGCTGTCTCCTGATCGAAAAACGCGAAACCAGATCGATCATGTTGTGATAGATGGAAGACACGCTTCTAGTGTATTAGATGTACGTACGATCCGAGGAGCCAACATCGACTCGGATCATTACCTTGTTGCAGCCAAACTGCGCACACGCCTCTGTGCAGCAAAAAACGTACATCTACCTACGCAAAGAATGTTCGACATCGAAAAGCTGCAATCACAACAGACAGCCAGAAGATTCGCCACTCGACTCTCACTCCTGCTCTCGGAGAGCACTGCCCAACACACCGGCATGCGCGAGCAATGGAGCAACATTTCTCGTTCCCTACGTACCGCCGCCGAAGAAGAAATCGGATTCCGGCGAGCCCGAAAAAACAATTGGTACGACGAGGAATGTCATGCTGCCGCCGAAAGAAAAGATGCCGCCTATAGAGCCACGCTGCGATCGGGCGCAACGCGAGCCATGTGGGATCGCTACAGAGAGCTGAAAAAGGAAGAGAGACGTATTATCCGACAGAAGAAACGAGAGGCCGAAATACGTGAGTGCGAGGAGCTTGAGATGCTGGCCAATAGGAACAACGCCCGAAAATTTTACCAGAAAGTTCGGCGGCTTACAGAAGGTTTTAAGACCGGGGCGTTGTCCTGTAAGAACAAAGACGGCGATCTGGTGACTGACGTACAGAGCAATCTTAAATTATGGAGGGAACACTTCTCGAACCTGTTAAACGGTGACAGCTGCGCATGTCATAGAGAATGTGAAGATCCCGATACCCCAATCGTTGACGACGGAATTGTCGTTCCGTTACCCGACCATGACGAGGTGAGAATAGCAATATCACGGCTAAAGAACAACAAAGCCGCGGGCGCCGACGGACTGCCGGCTGAGCTATTCAAACATGGCGGCGAGGAGCTGGTAAGGTGCATGCATCAGCTCCTATGCAGAATATGGTCGGATGAAAGCATGCCTGCCGATTGGAATTTAAGTGTGCTCTGCCCAATCCACAAGAAGGGCGATCCTGCAATTTGTGCCAATTACCGCGGGATTAGTCTTCTAAATATCGCCTATAAGGTTCTAGCGAGCGTATTGTGTGAAAGGCTGAAGCCCACCGTCAACCAACTGATTGGACCTTATCAGTGTGGCTTCAGACCTGGAAAGTCTACCATCGACCAAATATTCACAATACGCCAAATCTTGGAAAAGACCCATGAAAGGAGAATCGACACACACCATCTTTTCGTCGACTTCAAAGCTGCATTCGACAGTACGGAAAGGAGTTACCTGTATGCCGCTATGTCTGAATTTGGTATCCCCGCAAAACTAATACGGCTATGTAAGATGACGTTGCTCAACACCAGCAGCGCCGTCCGAATTGGGAAGGACCTCTCCGAGCCGTTTGATACCAAACGAGGTTTCAGACAGGGTGACTCACTGTCGTGTGACTTCTTTAACCTGATGTTGGAGAGCATCGTACGAGCCGCAGAACTTAATCGCTCAGGCACAATTTTTTATAAGAGCGTACAATTGCTGGCGTATGCCGATGATATTGACATCATCGGCCTTAACAACCGCGCTGTTAGTTCTGCCTTCTCCAAACTGGATAAAGAGGCAAAGCGAATGGGTTTGGTGGTGAACGAGGACAAAACGAAGTACCTCCTGTCTTCAAACAAACAGTCGGCGCACTCGCGTATCGGCACCCACGTCACTGTTGACAGTTATAATTTTGAGGTTGTAAAAGACTTCGTGTATTTAGGAACCAGCATTAACACCGATAACAATGTCAGCCTTGAAATCCAACGTAGAATCTCTCTTGCCAACAAGTGCTACTTTGGACTAAGTAGGCAATTGAGCAGTAAAGTCCTCTCTCGACGAACAAAACTAACACTCTACAAGACTCTCATCATGCCCGTCCTAACGTATGGCGCAGAAGCTTGGACGATGACAACATCCGATGAAGCGACGCTTGGAGTGTTCGAGAGAAAGATTCTGCGTAAGATTTTTGGACCTTTGCACGTTGGCAACGGCGAATATCGTAGACGATGGAACGATGAGCTGTATGAGCTGTACGACGACATAGACATAGCGCAGCGAATAAAGATCCAGCGGCTTCGTTGGCTGGGTCATGTCGTCCGAATGGATACAAACGCTCCGGCTTTGAAAGTATTCGATGCGGTACCAGCTGGTGGTAGCAGAGGAAGAGGAAGGCCTCCTCTGCGTTGGAAAGATCAGGTGGAGAAGGACTTGGCTTCACTTGGTGTGTCCAATTGGCGCCGGTTAGCACGACAAAGAAACGACTGGCGCGCTTTGTTAATCTCGGCCAAAATCGCGTAAGCGGTTATCGCGCCAATTAAGAAGAAGAAGA
>JAYXIM010019183.1:0-11125 GCA_037575425.1 Anastrepha fraterculus
CAGTATTAGGCATTCAAATTTCCACCGGAATAACTTCTTTATCTCCCACTTTGATGGGGTCTTGCCGGTCACCTTTCGGCCTGCATAGCTCACTTTTCCAACAACTACTTTCATTGTTTGCTGTGATTAGAATTTATAGTTTTCAGTAACTCTTTTATGTTGAATTTTTGACGTGATAACGTCTTATAATTCGATTTAACAGGCTGCACGCACGAAAAAATGTGTCGTTACCTTGCTCATTACTGTTCATATGTAGTTACCTTGCTCATTACTGTTCTTATGTAGTTACCTTGCTCATTACTGTTCATATGTAGTTACCTTGCTCATTGCCGTTACCTTGCTCATATTAGTGTTACCTTGCTCATTAGTGTTACCTTGCTCATATTAGTGTTACCTTGCTCATTGCATTGAATGAACTGCAAGCGAAAGGGCGGAACGAACGACAAAGCAAACAAAGCAAACGAACGGCAACGTTCGATATCTTGCTCTCTCCTACTTAAGTGAGCGTATATACATATGTATGTATGTATATGCGCAAATGTACATATATAAATTCACGTATTTGTATTTGCATATGCCTTCTTATTGATTATTATTAATTTGATTCACTTGAAGAATTTAAAATAAAACCAAGTTTGTTAATAATACCTGTTGTTTTAATGTTATAATTATTAATTTTTTTATTATATATGAAGGAAAAAATGTATGGTAATATTTACCATATACCTTATAAGATATGTTGTCTATACTAATATTATAAAGAGGAAAACTTTGTTTGTTTGTAATGAATAGGCTCAAAACTACTGGACCGATTTTAAAAATTCTTTCACCATTCGAAAGCTACATCATCCACGAGTAACATGGATTATATTTTATTTTGGAAATAGGGCTCGAGATATAGGTCAAAACGTGGACCCGGGTAACCTTCGGATGTGTATGTACAATATGGGTATCAAATGGAAGCTGTTGGTGAATGCTTTAGTCCAGAGTATTTTTCATGCTGCTCCGTGACTAGGGTCTCGAGATAGAGACCAAAACGTGGACCCTAGAATGTGTTTGTACAATATGGATATCAAATTGAAGCTGTTGGTGAATGCTTTAGTACAGAGTATTTTTCATGCCGCTCCGTGACTGGGGTCTCGAGATATAGGTCAAAACGTGGACCCGGGTAACCTTTGGTTGTGTATGTACAATATGGGTATCAAATGAAAGCTGTTGATAAGTGCTTTAATACGGGGTAGTTTTCATACCTATTGATGACTAGGGTCTCGAAATATATGCCAAAACGTGGACCCGCCGTGTCTTTGAACCGAATTAAACCAAACTTACACACATTGTTAAGTAGGTATTGAAGATGATTTCCGTATAGTTTGAATACCTATTGGTAGATAGGGTCTCAAGATATAGGTGAAAACGTGGACCCGGGTAACCTTCGGACGTGTATGTACAATATGGGTATCAAATGAAAGCTGTTGGTGAATGCTTTAGTACAGAGTATTTTTCATGCCGCTCCGTGACTGGGGTCTCGAGATATAGGTCAAAACGTGGACCCGGGTAACCTTTGGTTGTGTATGTACAATATGGGTATCAAATGAAAGCTGTTGATAAGTGCTTTAATACGGGGTAATTTGTTATGTTATGTTATGTTATGTAATGTAATGTAATGTAATGTAATGTAATGTAATGTAATGTTATGTTATGTTATGGTATGTTATGTTATGTTATGTTATGTTATGTTATGTTATGTTATGTTATGTTATGTTATGTTATGTTATGTTATGTTATGTTATGTTATGTTATGTTATGTTATGTTATGTTATGTTATGTTATGTTATGTTATGTTATGTTATGTTATGTTATGTTATGTTATGTTATGTTATGTTATGTTATGTTATGTTATGTTATGTTATGTTATGTTATGTTATGTTATGTTATGTTATGTTATGTTATGTTATGTTATGTTATGTTATGTTATGTTATGTTATGTTATGTTATGTTATGTTATGTTATGTTATGTTATGTTATGTTATGTTATGTTATGTTATGTTATGTTATGTTATGTTATGTTATGTTATGTTATGTTATGTTATGTTATGTTATGTTATGTTATGTTATGTTATGTTATGTTATGTTATGTTATGTTACGTTATGTTATGTTATGTTATGTTATGTTATGTTATGTTATGTTATGTTATGTTATGTTATGTTATGTTATGTTATGTTATGTTATGTTATGTTATGTTATGTTGTGTTGTGTTGTGTTATGTTATGTTATGTTATGTTATGTTATGTTAAAGTATATTATGTTATGTTAATGTTAACTCATTCTCTATATCCATACAAAATATCTATCAAACAAATAAAATTAAAATTTTCTTTTGAAAATGCAACCATTCAATCAGTATTTTCTTATGACGTTATCACGTTAAGCTATCGTCAGTAAACCGACTTTACAGACAACCTCTTTTTGTTATGTTGTGGTATGTTGTTCGGTCGAATGGGTTGGTGCGTGACTACCATTCGGAATTCACAGAGATAATTCGGAATCTCAGTGAAACACCAAAATTAAGAAAAACTTTTTTCTAATAGCGGTCGCCCCTCGGCAGCCAATGGCAAATCTCCGAGTGTATTTCTGCCATGAAAAAGCTCCTCATAAAAAATATCTGCCGTTCGGAGTCGGCTTGCAACTGTAGGTCCCTCCATTTGTGGAACAACATCAAGACGCACACCACAAATAGGAGGAGGAGCTTCGGCCAAACACCCGAAAAGGGTGTATGCGCCAATTATATATATACATATATAAGTATATATATATATATATTCATTTCTTCTTAAATTTAAGTTAAACTAAAGATTTATAAATGATTCAGTATTTTGTGTGGTATCCTTTTCCTTTTTTAATAACAGCTTTTAGCCTCTCTGGCATTGACTCCACTAGCTTTTTCGTTACTTCCGGTGCGATTTTGTTCCACTCCTCCAAAATTACGGTTTTTATCTGATCTCTATTGCTTATGTGATGTGTGCGGATTTTTGTTTCCAGTAATGACCATAAATACTCGATGACGTTCATGTCAGGTGATTGAGCCGGTGGTTGCATTAAATGTGGGCAGTTCCATATGAACCATGTATGCACGATTGCCGCCCTATGTTTAGGGTCATTGCTCTGGTAGAAACGGAAATGTTGAGGTATTCCACGTTTCGCAGCACCTTAGAGTAGATTATCTTTATCTAAATTTCCTACTCCGGCTGCTGACATACATGCCCATACCATTACACTGCCACCACCATGTTTCCCAGTCGGTTTTATGTTGCTTTTGTGGAACTCTGTATTAGACATAAGACATTCTATCTGAGTCGAATAGGTGAAATTTGGACTATTACCGTTTTCCAGAAATCAAAATCTTTAATTTCGAGCTCTCTGGCGAAGGCAACTCGGCTCAATTGATTTTTTTTATTTATGAATGGCTTCTTTCATGCTACTCGACCATTAAAGCCCTTTTCACGTAGTACCCGTCGCACTGTATCGACGCAACATGATTTCGTTTAGCAGTCTTGGAGCCGATAGCATTGGGTTTTCTTTTATTTTTCGAACAATTAAACGCTCATCACGTTCGTCAAAAAATTTATTTGGGGCACATTGGCCTTTATTTTGCAACCGATTTTCATGAACGAAGCGTTCAATGATACTTTGTACTGTAGCACTACTCAAACAAACTATTTCCGCAAATTTTTGCTGTGACTTTCCGCTTTGAAAATGCTTGATGACTAGTTCTCTCATACTAGTTACATAAACATAAATTGGCGTATGCCGATGATATTGACTGGGCAAAGCGAATGGGCCTGGTGGTGAACGAGGACAAAACGAAGTGCCTCCTGTCTTCAAATAAACAGTCGGCGCACTCCTGTATCGGCACCCACGTCACTGTTGACAGTTATAATTTCGAGGCTGTAAAAGACTTCGTTTATTTGGGAACCAGCATTAACACCAATAACAATGTCAGCCTTGAAATCCAACGTAGAATCTCTCTTGCCACCAAGTGCTACTTTGACGAACAAAACTAACACTCTACAAGACTCTCATCATGCCCGTCCTAACGTATGGCGCAGAAGCTTGGACGATGACAACATCCGATGAAGCGACGCTTGGAGTGTTCGAGAGAAAGATTCTGCATAAGATTTTTGGACCTTTGCACGTTGGCAACGGCGAATATCGCAGACGATGGAACGATGAGGTGTATGAGCTTTACGACGACATAGACATAGCGCAGCGAATAAAAATCCAGCGGTTACGTTGGCTGGGTCATGTCGTCCGAATGGATACAAACGCTCCGGCTTTGAAAGTATTCGATGCGGTACCAGCTGGTGGTAGCAGAGGAAGAGGAAGGCCTCCTCTGCGTTGGAATGATCAGGTGGAGAAGGACTTGGCTTCACTTGGTGTGTCCAATTGGCGCCGGTTAGCACGAGAAAGAAACGACTGGCGCGCTTTGTTAAGCTCGGCCAAAATCGCGTAAGCGGTTATCGCGCCAATTAATAAGAAGAAGAGTTACATACACTAGAAATTCAAAATACCGTTAACCAAGCAACTAGCCGCCGCCACAACATAAAAAAGTGCTTGCATGAAATAAGCTGTGAGCCACTGTATATCGGAATATGTGAATGAATTTGAAAAGGTCGAGCCAAGGAGCACCAGGAGATTTGGTGGCTCCTAAAACACTCAGGCTAAAAAGCCCATTGTATTTAAAGCTCTGGAAAGGGGGTAGATAGTCAAGGAGAGAGGGAGAAAAGTATCAGAGAAAGAGATAGGAAAGAATAGAGACAGAGACAGAGATAGAGATAGTTAGTCCTGTGAGAATTTTCCAGATTCTTTGGCAAATCTGTAAATATCCTCCAGTTTTAGAGAACGAATATTACTCATTCCCATGACATCGGAACCCAATACCCGTAGTCGCGCTCTAGCAAAGGCAGGACACTCACAGAGAAAGTGCTCAGTGCTATCCGCCTCCTCCAAGCATGACAGGCATACCGGGTCCTCGATGATTCCAATGGTGGTCATATGCTGACCCCATGGGTTGTGTCCTGTAATGATGCCGACCATCAACCGAATGTCTTTCCTTCTAAGTTTTAGTAGAAAGTTTGACAGTTTTCTGTTCGGGCTTGTCACAAAACACTTTGCAGTTCTGCAGCGTTCTAGACCGGACCATCGCTCTTTATGTAGATTGCCTACATAATCGTTGATCCAGTTCTTGATTCCTGCGGGACTGATTCCGATTATTGGCTCTGGCCCCTGTGGGGGCACCGCTGATCCACGGTTGGCCAATTCGTCGGCAATTTCGTTTCCTTGAACACCGGAGTGTCCCGGAACCCATATAAGTACAAGCCTGTTTTGTCTTGCGACAGAATTAAGCTTCTTCTTACATTCTTGAACAATCTTTGAGGTTTGCTTCGCGTTCTCCAGGGCCTTCAATGCAGCCTGACTGTCACTGAAGACTCCAATCTGTTTCCCGCTCCATCTCCTCTCGATTATCCATTCGGCTACTTTTAGGATGGCAAAAACTTCTGTTTGGAAAACAGTTGCCATTCCCCCCATAGCGTAGTGATACTTATTACTATCGTTTAAGTACCATCCGGCTCCAGACCCTATTTCAGTCTTGGACCCATCGGTAAAGAAAATATCCGTCAAACCTCCCTGCATGCCTCCTGGATTGCTCCATTGCTCACGCAATGGAAATCTGACATCAAATTTCCTTCCGAATGAAACTGTGGGTATCAGGTCATCTTTAGGTGCCAAAAACAGTGGACACTGCTCCGACAGCAACTTAAAGATTTCTCTGTGCCCCGAAGTTCCATCTTCGTGCCAGAAACCATATTTATGGAGTCTACACATTGCTTTTATTGCTTCCTGTTGTATCTTAAGATCCAGGGGGAGCAAATCAAGCATAGCATTTAGGGCATCTCCAGAGGTTGTACTCATGGCACCCGTGATGCATAAACATACACTTCTTTGCAGCCTGTATAGTTCCCGGATTGTGGACTTAACCATGCTCCGTCGCCACCAGACCACAGAAGCGTAAGTGATGATTGGTCTGATAAGTGCCGTGTATATCCATAGGACCACAGCAGGTTTCAGACCCCAAGTTTTGCCAAAGGCTCTACGGCATTGCTGAAAAATCTTCAATGCACGATTCACCTTCAGTGAAACGTGTGTCTCCCAAGTCAGCTTCTTATCCAAGATTACTCCTAGATATTTAACTTCGTTGGAAAGACCAAGTGTCACACCTTTCAGTGTTGGAAGACTGAGTCCATCCAATTTCCGTTTTCTCGTAAACAAGACTATAGTTGTTTTGTTCGGATTAACGGAAAGACCTTGTCTCATGCACCAATCATCGATTTTGTCAAGAATCCTCTGCACTTTCGTGCAAAGCCTCCTTAAGGATTTATCCGATGTTAGCGCACAGACGTCGTCCGCATATGCTTGGACGTGAAAGCCGAGTTCCTGCATCTCCACTAATAGGGAGTCTACGACGAAGCACCACAGCAGCGGAGAAAGAACACCCCCTTGGGGACATCCTTGCTTGGCCCTGACTGTGATTCGCTCGTCATCGCTCCCACCAGCGGTTAGCAGCCTCTCAGAGAGCATGGAGTATATCCATTTTATAATGGCTTGATTAACTCCGTGTCGTTCGGCAGAAGAACATATCGAGCCGAAAGTGGCATTATCAAAAGCCCCCTCAATGTCCACGAACACGCCCATTGTGTATACGTCAGCTTCCAGCCCTGCTTCAATCTTGCTAACAAGATCGTGTAAGGCTGATTCACATGATTTTCCACTCTGGTAAGCGTGTTGATTTCTACTAAGTGGACTTCTCGGCAATACCCCCACTCGAATATGTTTCTCCACCACTCGTTCCAGACTTTTCAACATGAACGATGTCAAACTGATTGGTATAAAACTTTTTGCTAGGGAATAGTCATCTTTTCCTGGTTTCGGAATAAATACTACTCTTACGCGTCGCCATTGGGATGGTATATAACCAAATGCAAGACAGGCTGTAAAGATCCTTTTCAGGGCCTCAATCAGCCTGTCTCCTCCTTTTTTAAGCATTGGAATATGTATGTATATATAATTTTGCATCTACAGATTTGCCAAAGAATCTGGAAAATTCTCACAGGACTAACTATAGGGTCCGCCATATAACTTTACGGAATTAAAAATACTATAAAAAATAAACTACTCAATGTTTCTCCAAACTGTTTTTTTTATTTTGAAGTACAATCCTTCCGGTTAATGATGGAACACAACTTCATTCATATGGCTGCCTCGGCTACCATACCAAGGTCTTTACGCAAAATTCGTCTCAATGATGTCTCCGAAATGTCCAATTGTTGAGAACGACGGTAAACTGATGTTCCTGGTGATTCACGAACACTCTCGGCCACAGCAGCAATATTTTCGGGTGTACGCACGGTTTTTGGTCGGTCACGCGTTGGTTTGTCAATAAGCAACCCAGTTTCTTTTACTTTCTTCGCAAAGTAACGCACATACGCTTCATTCGATGCTTTGAAGAAAACCATTGCCGTACGTACTTTTCGTACACATTCTGCAACATTACCATGATTTTCAAAGTAATGTCGCAATATTTCCCAGCGTTCTTTGAGCGTATACACAACCATTTTCGTTCAGCGGAAGAATAAAACTAATTTTCTGTCAAATCAGATGACAGCTAAGTGTTACCATTCTTCAAATAATACCTAGCTCAAATCCGTAACGATAGATGGCGGGCCCTGTGTCTCTATCTCTGTCTCTTTCTTTCCTATCTCTTTCTCTGATACTTTTCTCCTTCCCTCCTTGACTATCTACCCCCATTCCAGAGCTTCAAATACAATGGGCTTTTTAGCCTGAGTGTTTTAGGAGCCACCAAATCTTCTAGTGCTCCTTGGCTCGACATTTTCAAATTTCAATTTCAATATATAATTTTGACAAATTGTCCGAGTACGTATTTGGCGCTTGTGAACAAGAGAGCTGCAGTATACATAAATATAAAAAAAGAAGTTATTCAAAAAGTTATTCATTAGATGATTAATTGTTTGCCACCTTGTAGAAGCATATTGCTTGGTTTCTTGAACACTTTTATGCATAGTGATCAATCGTACTTTCGCTGCAGGATTGTTAACTGTATATAAAATCGCATATGTTAACAAAAACGCAACCTAAAAAGCAAATTGACGATCTGCCACACTAATATTTGCGCAGTATTTACATATGCATACATACATACACACATACATATACACATGCATTATGTTCATTGCATTTCTAAGCGATTTTCAATATTTACTTTGGACAAAAAATGTCTCACTTAAAGGGTTGCTTTTGGTGCATTTACTTTATAAATGAAGGTGTAAAAAGTACACAGATTAAGCCTATTGACCCACTGACAACTAAAACACAAATAATATTAACATTTATTAACCCTTTTTCATACATACGTACGTATTTATAAACATACGTGGAAAGGTGTGCTACGTACATACATACGAGTATATTTGAATTATTCAGTGGAATCTCTAATTTCTAAAACACTGCCATCTTTCGATTTCTTAAAGATTTCAAACAAAAATCGAAATCAAAGAGGAAAAGGAAAAGCAAAACGACAAATGATTCGCAATACTATGCACGTACGAGTGGTGGAGCAAGAAAAAATAGTAGTCGAGTTTATTTTTCAAGAAAATATTTTCTTAGGTCAGACATACCCAAACAATGAAATGAAAACATTATTAACATTTTGACGGAATGTCAAAATCGTTGTCGTCGTCGTCCTCGTCGTTGTTATCAACATTGCAATGCATTGCTCCACGCCAGACAAACGCTTCAAATGTTGAAAATAGGAATAAAAAAATTAGCTCAGACTTGCCTTCAGGGCTGATGGTATTGGCTGCAGAGAGTTGGAGAATTGAATTGGCGAGATGTTAAAGAAATAATTTAAGAATGTAGCAGAAGGAGGGGAAAAGCTACGTATTTTACTTCTATTCATATTGAACGAATTTTAAATGCGTGAATTGAAGTGAAACAGTTGAAAATTGCGCTCAAGCCGAATGCTGGATGTCCATGAGATTTGCGTTACTTTTACACTCATACCAAACGCTTACATGTGTATACACACACACATTCGTATATCATATGACTATAAAATATATGCACATACTCGTACATACATAATGGTATGAGTGAGCAGAGAAATAAGTTGGTTATGGGTGCCGAAACAATTTCGCTGCTAACAAAAACTTTAACTGCAAGTATTTAAGAGTCCCAAAGAAAACGCACACTGCATTTCTCGTTTTCCATCGTACAAATGTATGTATGTATGTGCATAAATATACGCGCTGCTATACAATTCAATCAATTTTCTTACTGTTCAGAGCCGCTGCTATTGAATTTACTTTATAAATTATGTTAAAATAATAAAAATATTTTTGAAAATAATGCGATTGCGAGCAAAATCAAGTGAGTAACGAAAGATCTCAAAATCATCACAAATCATGGATGGAATGGCAACCAAAGGAGAGGATGAACATGCATACATACATACGTAGCTACATAGACATTTACACTGAACCAGTATCGCGCGTGGTCGAAAATTCCATCAATAACTATTTTCACTGATAGTACCGGGCTTAATCAAAATTTCAATTGAACTATGGTAGGTAGTTGAAATGGTTGAAGTACCCCTCTGGCACTCCCTAAGCAGCACCAAAGCGCCGTTTTGATACCATTATGAGACCTCTAATGAGCAGATATCTACAGTCAACTAGAGCTGTTAATGTAATGGGAAGGGTGATTGGGTTTTAGGTTGGCGCACTGCCCCAGGCTGTCGGAGAATGGAGCACCCAATGACGTTTATCGGCTAGCTGCCAAGTCACGGCATTTACAGAGAAAGTGTTGAACAGTCTTCTTCTCTGAGAAATCCCAACAAATTCTGCAATGGGAATTAAATGGTAAGCCAAGCTTTTCCGCAAGTTTGCCGATTGTTCAATTACCGGTAAGCATAGCTACGAGTTTGGAAATTGAGTTGCGTGAAGTCCCTAGAACGTTCTGCGCCCTGCGTCTATTGTACTGGGTTCAAAGGGTTTTCGAAAAAGCGCACGAAGAAATAGAGCTCCATCTGTTTCACGTTTTTCTGAGAAATAAGTTGTGCAATTACATATCCTTTAACAATTTCACAATAGATCAGCTCTGGTCGCAGTGCGTAATGGCCTTCTATCCTTTAACAACAGTCAGGGGTATGCCGATGACCGATGACATCATTTCAGTCGACCCCTTCCTGGCAAAGTCATCAGCAATTTCATTTCCCTCTATGTTCCTATATGCTGGAACCCAAATTAGAGAAATGTTACCTGCACACCTAAGAGATTGGATCTCCTCCTTACAGGAGTTGACCAGTTCGGATCTCCACCACAGCGTCGTTGACTACCGGAAAAAATTTTAATAGCTCCCGCATTCCCTAAATATTCTGCATGTCCGCAGATTCACAATGACTTCAGCCTGAAATACACTACCAGTATTCAGCAGTTTTAAGGCAGTAGATAAATTAGTTCAATTAGAAAAGAATCTCTACTCAGGCACCCGCTTCCGTCTTGGAGCAGTGGGTGAAGACTGCGATACTAAAACTATAGAAGTACCTTTACAAATACTGGGAAACTCTGTATAGAAAATGGGTTTTTTGGGACTCCTGAACTCAAAACGTGCTTTTTAAGCTTTTTCGGTCATAAAATATGTGAATTATTTTTGAAACCCTAGTACCGATCCATGGAAATTGTTTTAGAATTTTGAAATTTTCGTAAATTTGTATAGAAGGTGCAACGCCCCCTTTTCCAATACCTACCACTTTTCACCATAGGTTAGCTAAGGTTATGTCGGTAGTCAGTCTGTATGACCAACTCACTTAGACCTTACAGATCCGTTGTGATTCCACTATGCGACACGGGAACTTCATTTATTTTTCTTTGTGGAACCATTTTGTGGCTCTTATGCAGCGCAGAATTGGTGCCATCACCACGCCACCAAAAGCTTTATAATGGAATTGAAGAAGTATTTAAGCCAGACAACCTGCTCTGATTTTAGCTAAGG
>JAYXIM010019184.1:0-11103 GCA_037575425.1 Anastrepha fraterculus
CTATCATCAATATTGAAAACTCTTCAATCAGAATTGCTAGAAAATATTTGAGTATGCGTTCCATAGCTCTTTGATTATTTGTACAACAAAGTGCAAAATTGAAGCGGCTTGAAAATCGCGTTCATTTTTGACAATTTTTTTTCCAGGCTCGACATTTTGTTATATCTAAGAAAATGCGTAAACAAATAAGGTGGAAAAAAAAACTAAAAAATTAACAAAAATTTGCATAGTACTGAGCCAAAATTGATTGAACTATAAAATTGATTGAACTATAGAATTGCATTTCTTTCGAAACTCTGATTAAAAATTTACAAATTTTCATGACAAAAGTTTTAAATTTTGATGAAAACAGTTTTACATTTTGATGAACATATTTTGAATTTTTTAAAATGGTATACAAAGTCTAAAACTTTGAAATACATGGTTTTTGTCGTAGTATATATATTTTATAATTTTATGAAAAAAGCTAAGTAAAAAATAAATAGTTAAAACTTTGGAAAATGCTGCGCTACTGCGCATTTATCTCTGCCTCGCGATTTCTAAAATGTTCCCACTAACTAAGACTTAACACAAACAGCAAAGATTTTTGGGACCAGTTAAAAGTTGAACAAAAAAACAAACTTGAAGAGAAAGAGAAAAGGAGTCATGAAAACACACAGAAGATGTATTTCCGTTAAAAGCAAGAGGTGGTGGGCCTAACAGAATCTTATTTAATGTACAGAAATGCATCAGCAATCAGTCCCATACCAATTAAGAAATATTAATTTTGTAGATCTGTTTTATCGTAAAAAATCTAGTCTCCATGTTACCTTCAACTCTAAAATACAAACCGGAGACTCTTTCCTCTGAATTTTTTCAGCTTTCTATGCCTTTTACACAAATACAAAATTCAAAGTAAATCCAAAACAGTGCGTAATGCAGTGATTTCATGGATCGTAGTCGTGGAGATTTCATTAAAAATTCTTGTGGGTTAAAATTTTGATTAAATACTAGACACTCTGAATGAGCTCGGAATTTGCCGGATTTGCTGATTTTCGCAAAAATGCGATTAAATATTTGGCGATTTGGTGGGCTGGGTAGAGCCAAGACTTTATTAAAGTGAATTTTAATTGAAGATCGCCAATTCGAAAAATAAATAATCGCAATAATTGAGTTTGTTGAAAATATGAAAATTATTTGCGTAATTTACGCTTTTCAGATCCTATGAAGTGCGATTCTTATTATACATATATGTATAATAGGCGCGTACACCCTTTTTGGGAGTTTGGCCGAGCTCCTCCTCCTATTTGTAGTGTGCGTCTTGAGGTTGTTCCACAAATGAGGGACCTACAGTTTCAAGCCGACTCCGAACGGCAAATATTTTTTATGAGGAGCTTAATTTTGGTGTTTCACCGAGATTCGAACCTACGTTCTCTCTGTGAATTCAGAATACTAGTCACGCACCAACTCATTCGGCTACGGCGACCGCCGCGCGATGTTTATTGGTCATCTTAAAATCATTGCAGAGCAGAAGAATAATTCTATTTTTGTCTTTCATTTTTGATTCGATATCTGGTGCTGTTGACTGTCCAGTGCTTCTTGAGAGGATTTTCTTCAATATTCCGGTCAGGGCTCTGTGTAGTTCGGAGTTGGTCTCTCATAATCTCTTTATGCTCGAAATGCTCCTATTACTAGAGCCCTAATTTAGTTTAATAAAATCTCAAAATTTGTTGGGAAAGATTTTTGATTTTCAAAAGATCACATTTTTTTAATATTTATTATAAATAATTTATTTGTACTTCTTCCGTCATCCGACTGAATGCGAAGGACACAATGCTGAAAGTATTCGATGTGGTGACTGCTGGTAGTGCTAAAGGAAGAGGGAATTTCCAATGGAGAGACCAAGTGAAAGCACTGAGTGAAGGATTTAGCTTCATTAAGTGGTTCTGATTGGCGCCAATTAGTACTAGAGAGATTAAATGAGCGACACGCTTTGTTAAGATGAATAATTTATTTAATTAAATTTTTCAAAATATTTTTTGACATGTTTGAAAGGCACAAATGTAGCCTAAAGTGATAAATTGATAAATATTTTTTTTTTTTAATTTTATAAAAAAGAATAAAAATCTGTCACAGACGTTTTTTGCAAATACTTATTTTGCAACATCTCTGATACAAAATTTCGCGTATTCCAAGCAACAGCAAATTCAAATGAATCTTCCAAAATATCTATGCTTATAGCTTGGCATTTCAGAAAATGATTATTTTTTTGTTGTTTTGCTTCTTACCTAGTGCCTATCACTGTGGGTATCGCAGAGTTGTGGTGTTTCGCGGAAGCCGAGCTGCAGGTTACCACTAGGGTTACAAGTAGTGGATAGTGATACGGCCTTCAGATATGAAGGGTAGCTGTGAACAAGTATTTATTTACAAATAAGCAGTCCCGTACAAGCAGCGAGTAGAAATAATAGAAGGTCTTGCCTTGGGGTATGGCAAATTTTTAAAATACCCACAAACTCTGATAATTCCTACCGACAAGACGAACAAATGCCTCCTTCAAATAAGTATTCTTGCCTGAGTGCATATCGCAACAACTTTCTTCATGTGAGGAGCGGCTCAAACAACGTCTGTCTCGTAGTGAGTGGTTGCCTCTAGGAAATGCTATTCGCTCGCAAGTGGTAGCACCACCACGAGGATAAGGCTAACAACCTATTACTCTGAAATCACGGTGTTACTGAAACCAAAGGTAGAGAAAGTAAATAAAGTTTTTAAATCCAAAACAAAAACATGTTTTTAATTTCTGTGGCTGTTCACAGGTATTCATTCACCTTTGGTTAATACCAATTTCTTTTATTGATTCTTAAAAAAATTTAGTTATTTTTTAAACTTTTTAATTCTAATTCAGTTCAACAAATTTATTTATAAAATCTGAAAATTTGTGCGTATTGTTAATTTAAAAATTTATGCAAATCGTGGTAATGTTTCTGTGTATTCGAAGGCTGTTAAAGACTTTCTACATTAGCATAACATTGGCAATTAATTAGTTTTTTTTTGTAATTATTCCGTTTTTGTTTTATTCAAAGCTGCGCAAATTACGTACTTGGTAATGAATGTCGAAGCTATGGCAACATTTTAGAGGCCGCCTGAGGAAAATTTTCGAAAATATTTGTTTGTCTTTGCTTGCTGTCCCTCACCGAGAAAAACCCATTGTTTCACTTAATTATAAGTTAATTAGAAAAAAGGTTAATGACGTCTGTCTGCTGCGTTGAAATGGAAAAGCAGCTTTGTTGAACGCTTTAGAAATTCAATTTCACATTTGGATGTTTTTTCCACAGAAAACATTTCAGAGGCTTTTCAGTGGTTTAGGCTGATAACAAAAGGCGGAAATACAGAGGCAAAAAAAAAACTAAAACAGAACACAAAAAACAATAGATAATTACGGAAAATAGAAATATGTTTGCAAGGATATACTTATACATATACACATACACACACACAAACATGCATGCATATATAATTTGGTATTAGAACCGAAATAACTCATTAAAATATAATATATTTAAACATAAAAGCTCATTTAAATCTATTTCAGATTGTAAAAGCTGTTAAAGCCCTAGAAATTGGCATATATAATATTACCCCTCACCCTCTTCTTATTTTGCACTTTTGCGGCCTTCACTTTAAGACTGTGTGATTTAGTCAACTTAACCGAAAAAGTGCGCACATTTTGTGAATTTTACAAAACACATTACATTCTTGTCTATAATCCCTCTTTATTGCTTGCCATGCATAGAAAGCTGCGTAACTCATAGGTGGTGGCACCTAAATACCTACTTTTTGTTTGGCAAAATCCGTGAAAGTCATGCAGCCCTGAAATTTTAGGCATAAATTCTCTCAAACTTTTCCTTGTGAATTTAAATGCAATATTTTTTTTTTTTTGAGCTTTGTGAGCATATCTTGTGTAGTAGGATTATTGTAGTAGAAGCTGTATGGTGGCCGTCGCAGCTGAATGAGTTTGACCGGCAGTAGGTTTCGAATTCGTTGCCCACTGTAGTCAAAAAAAAAAGGGAAAAATTGAAGAAACATGAGTTTTAATAGCGATTGCTACTCGAGAAGTAGTAGTAAATCATGAAATTCCGTTCCTGTTATGAAGGAATAGAAAAAAAACTAGTTACAAATGCGGGAAATTGTAGCAAAAATTGAAGGTAAATCTCTTAAGTTGGTGTCTTATCTTTACTATACCATGAGTTTGTGGTACCAATAAATATAATTAATATTATTTATGTGCGTATGCAATTACATGAACATAACTGTATATAAGTCTTGATTATCATTTGTCATTATCATTTTTTTTCTCCAAAGCATTTTTATTCTGCGCTATAGTCAGCAATCAGAGTAAATCACTTAAGCTGGCGTTTCTCCATCAATTTCATACTTGAACCTTTTCACTATTTTACCCACAGAACTATAAGCAATTGACAATTTAAATTTACAAATTTTTTACATCGCAAAAATTTTGTTTTTCTCCAGATTTTCACCAAATCCTTTATTTATTAATTCTAAAATATGTTAATCGCATAAATTCCTTAAATTCCTTTTATTAAAATTATCTGATAAAAAATACTATATTAATTAAAATTTTAAACTTTGTACAAAATTTTTAATAATTCAAAAAATTTTTATCAAAACTTTAAATTTCATAAAAAGACGCTGTACAAAATTTAAAAAATTCGATGCGCTTTCATGTAAATTTCAAAATTTTATTGCAAAAACATTTTATCCCAAATTTAAACTTTGTACAAAATTTATAAAATTTCGAAAAATCTTCATCAAAATATATTATGAAAATTTTATAAAAAATACCACAGTATTACGAGTTTCAAACTTTCTACAATATTTTTAAAAATTCGAAAAATTATCCTCAAAATCCTCGGGCGAGCTTCCGAGGTTGACAAAATATCAGCTCTCGAACCTCGTGGGTTTTCTCACAAGTTACTATGCGCGAGGAATGCATGCTGTGAGACTTGGAATCACCTCAAGTCCCTTTTGCGATGGATGTATGGAGGATGAGGTAGAGTCATCTCAACACCTTCTCCTTAGCTGTCTTGCTCTGGCGGGGCTAAGATCCAGGCATCTTGGCTCTTACTTCTTTGCTGCGCCTGCTGATACTCGTATAGCTGGCGTTGACATTAAAAATCTGATGAATTTTATCAGTAGCACAAAGCGGTTGACGCAAAGTCAGTCATCGTTCGTAATCCACACACTCGAATTCCACCCTCCTAACCATCTCCCCGCCCTCTCCCCGCATCCCATCGGTCTTCCTCTCTCACACCGAAACCGTTTTTTCTTCGCTCAAGTGTGCTCATTCTTTGGGCAACCATATTAACCTAACCTAACCTATCCACCCTCCTAACCATCTCCCCGCCCTCTCCCCGCATCCCATCGTTCTTCCTCTCTCACACCGAAACCGTTTTTTCTTCGCTCAAGTGTGCTCATTCTTTGGGCAACCATATTAACCTAACCTAACCTATCCTCAAAATTCCAAAATTTCAAAACAAAGATCGAATTATTCCAAGTTTCAAACTTTGTACAAAAATTTTAAAAATTCAAAAAATGTTATCAAAATTTCAAAATTTTATAAAAAAGATCGGATTTTTCCAAGTTTTAATGTTTGTACAAAAATTTTAAAAATTCAAAAAATTTTCATCAAAATCTGAAAATTGTATAACAAAGATCGGATTATTCCGAATTTCACACTTTTACTAAATTTTAAAAATTTCAACAATTTTCATCAAAATTTCAAAATTTTACCTGGTTATTCCACATTTGAAGACCAGATTACTCCAAATTTCAAGCTTTATAAAATTAGTTTATTATTCAGTTTCAAATTTGTACGAAATTAAAAAAAAATTTCAAGAATTTTCATACAAATTTCAAATTTTTAATCAGAAGTCTTTTCTGCCATATAAAGAATGATAATCATTTGTTAAGTAGAGAAAATGCGCTAGATCGCCAGCAAAAAACAAAGAAGTATCAAAAATCCACGAGAATTGCGAGCATCTTCAAAATTGTTCTTTGTTATACTAGAATGAAATGGTCTATGAGACTACGCCCCCAATTTTATTTAATTCCGATTAAAATATTCGAAGTTTTGATGGCAGTTCCTTGAATTTTTATAATTTGTTTACAAAATTTGAAGGCTTGATTTAAATGATATTTACGGCTCTCGTAGAAAAACCTACATCTGTAGGAAAAGTCAAAGGAAAATAAATAAAAGTAATCAAAATTTATCAAAATATCCTGGGAGCATAATCTGGAGTACGCGTAGCATAGTGAATTAAATTGTAATTTGTCTGAAGAATTTGCCTCTGCATTGCAGTGATAAATTAGCTCTATATTCTTTGCCGCTTTTTTTGTCTCCCTCTTTAATCGGTTTAATCCATTTAACTCGCCACATTATACATGTAAATTTACTAAGCAGTAAAAAGTACTTTTTAGATATAATATTAAGTCAAAAATGTTTGGTAATCACCTTTAAGGAAAATATAAACGCTTAAGTCAAGCCTCTTGTTCTTCTGTATAAGGCAGTTGATTTTTTAAAAGTAACTATGCCGAAACTGCATATACAGAGGTTTGTATGTGCCTTTTGAGGGACACATCACTGTAAGCAAAACTTGTACATTCGTCATGTGCGGTATCTCAAATAATATCATCATCATCATAGCATCACAGTTTGATGTGAACCATTGCTTCCATTACAATTCGCTCCCTTGTCACTCGGTCTTCAGCTTTTCTTTTGAAATCAAATATGCTCATAGTTGTATTCTTCTATGCCATTTCTCCATTTTTTTCTCGACCGACCTCTGCATCTATCGTCTTGTGGATTTGTTTCGAAGAATCTCAAATAATATATTCACCTTATAACATAATGAGCTGCACTCTTTCATAAACCTAGAAAGATTTATATAAAAGTCTATGGCAATCTGAGAAGAAATCGATAGTGTAATTCTTGATAACTTTTAAAGTTATTATTTGTTCCTTTAATAATTTTGATATTGTAACAATTTCTAAAATAGCATTCAAAGTGCGCAGCCATTCAATCTCGTCTCTTCAATTGTGTCGGAATTTTAGACCTGAAGTGGCCACTTGAGCTCATGTAATCAAAAGTCACTCCTTGTCAAGTCAGGCAAAATTGGAGGCTATGGAAAGCTATTTGTTGAATTTTTACAAAATGTTTTTAAAGAACAGGTTTCGGTGTGAGTTGATACATTTAAAAAGGAGTTGGAATTTTTGCCACCAAACGAGATATATTTTATAAATATTATCCAAATAGTTTGCTATGATCCAAATCAAATGTTAGCACTAGCAGCGAGTTATCAATTTTCAATCGACTACCAACCTTTGAGCACTGCATCCTTCATTTAATTGATGTGTTGGTCATTAAGTGATGTTGAACGCCTTTCAAGGCGAGTTTCACCTAAAAGGCTTTTTCTATATTCTCTAAATTGTTTGCATCACTTGTAGACATATTTTTGTTCGATGAAAGCCTTCTGTATTATTCTCAAAGACACTGCAGCAGAAATTTTAATCTCTAAAAACAATGTAATGCAAAATGTTTGCCTAACAAACTCAGGTGTTGTCGAAATATCTGAAATACTTAAATAATTTAGTAAATTTTAGTCAGCAAAGGATTGCTCTAAAATTTACAACAACAAGTTTAAAAATACAAATTGCGCAACAAATATAAATTGAAAATATACAAATATACATAATACATACATATACCGATGTTGTAGTTATATACCAAAGTGATATAAATTGAAGAAAAATGTACAATAATAACAAAACGAGCTATGGGCGAAAATAAACCTGAAATATTTGGCTTAGGAATTTTCTATAAAACCACGAGGAGGTGTCAGCTCAAAAAATACCAGACAAAGGCCCATACTTTCATATTACAGGTACATGCACACATGGGTGTGTGTTGGAATTCGTAATGCAATCAAGCACGACAAACAAAAAAGGATTTTAGTCATATGGGTCACTTATATAATTACCCTGCAGGGAAAAGCAAAACTATATAGTACGGAAACCTTCGAGCTCAGATACTGGTATTCAAGAGAAAATCAACCTAGCTCCTTATTGATTTTAATAGTAAAAATATCGATTTCTCTGCATTACAGTTGATTTTTCTAGATAAAGAAATTTAAAGCGAGTCAATTAAATAAAAAACACTCTTTCCAAAGCCGATACAGAAAAATCGGCGTAGCATGAGTGCATTTAGGTGCAATGAAGTGGGTGAAGAAAAGAAACAAAATATCAGATATCAACAAATTTTTTTTCCAAATTTTTTCTTTTGTTTCCAAAATTTTCATGAATGAAAAAATCTTAAAACTCTTAATATTTCAGCTTACTTCTTAATGCAAAACTAAAAAATTTTTTTTTCCAAAGTTAAACTTTTTTCCGAACATAAAATTTTTGTTTTTTTCAAAATTAAATTTTTTTCCAAAGATAAAAAAATTTTGTTTTTAAAGTATATTTTGACGTAAAAATTAATGAATTAATTCAAAATGTTTTTTTCCAAAAATATTTTTTTACAAAACTTATTTTATTGAAAAAAAAATAAATAAAATTATAAAAATGTTAAAAATAACCGAAAACATTTAAAATTTATTTTTACAAAAATATTTGTATCAAAGTATGTTTTATCTTGAAAAAATCTTAAAACTCTTAAAACTCTTAATATTTCAGCTTACTTCTTAAGGCAAAACTAAACAATTTTTTTTCCAAAACTAAATTTTATCCGAATATAAAACTTTTTGTTTTTTGCAAAATTAAATTTTTTTCCAAACATAAAAAATTTTTTTTTTTAAGTACATATATTTTGACGTAAAAATTAATGAATTAATTCAAAATGTTTTTTTCCAAAAATATTTTTTTACAAAATTTATTTTATTGAAAAAAAAAACAAAATTATGAAAATGTTAAAAATAACCGAAAACATTTAAAATTTATTTTTACAAAAATATTTGTATCAAAGTATGTTTTATCGTGAAATTTTGGTAATTAATTAGGATGATGAAAATTTTCGTTTGGGGTCCAAAAATTAAGAGAAAAAGAATAAATCTTCCTTAAAATTAACAAAAAATATACAATTTTTATTCCCCTAAATAATTTTTTACAAAGTATTGTATGATTCATCGTGAAAATTAACAAAAAATACAATATATAAAAATGTAAAAAATAACAGAAGATATTTAACTTTAAAATCATTATAATGCAAATTTTCAACATTGAATAAATCTCAAAATTGATTTGAAGAAAGGACGACAATGTCAAAAACACTTGGATCACTTGATATGGAATCGCAATATTTACATATTTATACGCGCTCCATTTTATTGAACCCTTAATAGTGTAAAAGTAAAAGAAATCTCTTCCAGCTTTTCCCACTCCTCCATTCAGTGTACTTTTTGAGCTCCACAAGTGATTCGGAGAGAAAAACTTTCGTGCATACAATAAAACTTTTGCTGAATATTTCATCAATTATATACTTTACATTCATTCAAATAGCTATTTCAATGTAAGCTAGACTAAAGTTGGGTTGTTTTATTTCCACCTAATGTACTGAAAACTGCTTCGAAATAGGCAAAAAAGCGTTAGTGACTTCCATGAGTACAATTTAGAACTAATTTCAAAATAATTAAAAATGATTCTGCAGGCACAACTAACTCCTCCTATGACAACCTCATGTAAAAAGCATCAACTGCTTGCATAGAAAAGAGAAATAAGTAGCGCGACCTAGTAGTGGTTCCAAATTCACTAGTTTCCCACCAGTTATGTGCTGCTAAGGTTTCCCGCAAAGCGTATTTGTTTGTTAACAACCTGCTGTGCTATTCGATAACCGCAGACGAAATTCTTAAATGTCTGCAGGCACACCAAAAAAAAAAAAAAAAAAAACACCTTCAGGGACAAAAAGAAGAAGAAAATCTCAACTATAACGGGTTTAATACCTTCTTAATATGTCTGCTAGCCAGCTATTATTGTGCTAGTGACAACCCCCGCTGTATAGTTGTTGTGTAAATTCTTTTCATTTCCAAACTAATATCATTATTTCCACACTTCCACTGGCATGCGCTTTAAAATGTTTTTCTTTCGGCTAGACACTACCCTTGGCTTTGCCTCCTGGTAATGGTCGAACGAAATTTGACCATGCGCTAGTGTAGGAGTTTATACAGCTTTGAATAAAGTGAAGTGTGTTATCTGCTTCTACTTATTGCCGGTGGACACATTAGCCTTTTGGTTGGTTGCTATGAAAAAGAAAGGTTTTGATTATTTTGCCTTTCTAGTTCCATTCTCTTCCTTTTTCGTTCACTCAAATCTATGGTCACTAGCACACAATGCACTTTTAGTAGCTTTATTTTGTTGTTGTCTAACTTTTTTGCTTTTATTTATAATCCTTATTGTGAAAATGGTTTAGAAAAGTCAAATGCATTAAAGGTAACGAAAAGTTGTGGCGTACTGTCAGGCGTTGTGTATTTTAGGCAAACACAAAGAAACCTAACCTAAAGAGTTGTGAAATATGTAGGCGCCTGTGCCGTTTTCAATGGATAAAATTAAGACCTGTGCAGTAAAAAGCTGACAATTTTATGAAATTGATGAAATTTGTTAAAGGTATAGAGTGACATAGATTTTCCAAGAACGGGAGGGAGGAAATATTAAGTGGTTGCTGGGATTCATGATTTGATTTTGTTTTTGTGCAAGTTGTTTTTCTTAGAATTGTCAATTAACTGTCGGTCTGAGGGATAGCAAAATAAATATTTGCTTTCGTATTTTCTGGTAAAGAAAAATGGTAAAGAAAATGTTAAACAAAATTTGGGACATTTGGAAAATTTGAACAATTTTTTTAGTATATTTTTTTTTAAATATTTTAATATGCCTCAGTATTTTATAATTTTAACTTTTTATATTTCATTTCATGATTTTTCATTTAAATCGGTTGGACACTTTTCATGGAGGATACAAACTGCATGAATGAATTTTAATTTTGAACCTGGAGCGACAGCTGCAACTTGTTTGAATAACTACATTACAATGCAAACCTGATTTTATGGTTAGTTTGTTTTT
>JAYXIM010019185.1:0-11066 GCA_037575425.1 Anastrepha fraterculus
AACGAATGAGATTAAAACTTAAAAACTAAGAAATATTGTAAGTTGTAGTTTTGAAAAGCAGGAGTAGCAAATAATACCTCAAGCTTACTTAACAAATTATTTTGTAATGTTTAGCAAAATTACTTGCCTCAAAGCTCTTTGCCCTGCTTACTCCAAAAATGGGCATGGTTGGAGTAAAACTCTAACATTTGTCAAAATAGTCATTATTAAAACTTCTTTGGAGTTTTGAAACGGGAAAGTTTTCCATCTGGTTTTGCAATTTTATCATAGCTTTATAGGGAGGCGGGCGTCACAGTTGAGTGACCATGCCCATTTGCTAAAATTTTCTTAATCTCAATGCAAACGAGCGTCTCTCTCTACATTTGTCCTATGCTGATCGGATAAATCCAACTATTTTTGCCTAACTTTATACTAAGCTCTTCCACTGTGGGGTTCCTCGTGATTCTAATTCTTTTGTTAAATTAGCTTTTCCACAGCTACTTTATGTTTTGAATTTAAGCCGAATTTGGCCATAAATTTGCTTTTTCAATACTAAGATACTTCAACAAGAGGGGCACTTGAAGAGTAATTTTTTCTACAACAAGTAGCCTATAACCTGCTCAAAAATATCCTCCTCAATCAGTAAATTTGCCAATCAGTTCGGTTCATTTGTTCCGGATGGATTTAAGAGTTGTGGAAAAACGTGAATATCAAAAAATTTGTTAATATTCTATAAATCATTTGATAGTCAAACTACTTCTGTTTCTGCCAATGTAGCTTAAGAAATGCTTACCTATTGAGACCGAGGTTGAAAAAACGCTAGTTGCCTATTTAACTTGAGGCAGCTTCTTCTGAGCAGCTTCCTCTTTGTGCGCTCTCCTGCGCCCTGCTTTGCTGTGTTTCATAGGCGTTCTTTGTAGGCCTTCTGAAATCAGATTAAGGCTGTTTAATTCCGTCAACCTACCGTCAAGTAGGTGAGAGGGAAGGTGATTAGCCGCCACTGCTGCATCTCAGTCTTTCCAGACACCTCATCTTTTTCACAGTCTCGGGCACTGAGTCGCACGCAGCACTCCACTTTTCTTTCAAGCGCAAAACACGAATGTTTCCGGCGAGGAGGTTCTCCAAAGGATCTTTGCAGTTCTTCATTAGCAGAATAGAAGCGGGAGCATGTGAAGAATATGTGGTGAACATCTTCTCTAGCCTTTTCGTCGTAGTAATGGCAATAGGGATTGTCGTCGTGGTTGAGCCTGTATAATTGGGAGGATGGGCCGCATATACTAAGGATTATGACCGATCCCTATGTTGTGGTTGCGTTATCCGTTTTCTGCTGCTTATGAAGTTCATTCGATTGTTAATATCTTGGCCTGTTGTATCAGCAGGCATAACAAAGAAGTAAGGGCCAAGATACCTAAATCTTAGCCACGCGAGAGCAGGGCAGCTAATCACAAGGTGCTGAGATGATTCCACGTCATCCTCCATATAGCTGACGGACTGGAGGTAATTCCAAGTTGCACAGGATGCACGCCACACGGATGGGGCCCTGTGAGAACACCCACAAGGCTCTAGAGCTGAGATTTTGTCAACCTCAGAAGATCGCTCGAACGCCTGCGATCCGCATGTGCTCCGGAAAGATTTTGCGAGCATACAAGTACTTGCCTAACGCTCGCTGAGTTGTCGCGAAGCACATCTTTCCAGGAGCAGTTCGCAGGTTATTAGGCATTGGACTTTTGCTTATTTGCTCCTTGGCGGGTTATGTATATAAAAAACCAGCAGTTAGTCTAGAAATTCTGCTATGGAAATGAAAGTGAATGCTTTAACCTTCATGTGGGCACCAGAAACTGGGCAGATCATATTTTTTCCACTTTTCTGGTTACCCATGACCAGTGTGCGTTTATTCCCTTTTAAAGGTCGCACACAATGATGTTAGTCATTTACCTATGTTATTTTATGACGTCATCAGCGGTCGAGTCTGCGCCTTTTGGTATAGGTGGTAAAATATTGAAGAGGAAGCGACTATCGAAGAAGAATTTTTAGGCTTTTATGGACGGAAAAAAAATTAAAAATTAAAACAAATTTAGTTAGCTTTACAGTAGCGATGAAAGACAAGAATGAGCGCTGGCCTCAATATCCCACAATTTATTAGCAGAATCTCAAGCTACTCAGTCGACGAATGTTACTGAGGTTGAATTATACTTTGGTCTTTTATATAAACTATAAGCGAATATATTACAATCATTAAGGTGAATATTTGCCTCAACCTCGAACGCTCCTTCTTATCCTCATACAAAGCAAGCAATGAAACGTTCGCAATCTCAACGATCTTGCAAAGTACACCGGGAGTATCACGCATGGCTTGTCATTTACGACCGTTTCCTCTATATACGAGTACAAGTAGTTCAAGCTACCGTCACGTGGGACGAATGCGGTAATTTTCTTGCCATTTTGGTGAGCTGCACTCTTACATTGGGCTGCTACGTCTCAACACCAACTTTTTTAAGCATGATGCCTTTTATGACTCTTCCGAAAAGGGTTGACTTTCTGGTTACTAAATGGGGTTTTTGTAGTCTTCACATGCTTTCTGGCTATGCGGAGAGGTGTTAGGTTACCTATAACTTCCATACTTTCTCAAGCAATGGTGGAATTGAAAAAAGTTAGAGACAGTCTTCCGACAACTTAGCAGGCAGGTAGTTTTAAATGGGGTCGAATGACTGTCTTCTTTTTCTTGAATGGCGCGTTAACCGCTTACGCGATTTTGATCGAGTTTAACAAAGCGCTCCAGTCGTTTCTTTCTCGTGCTAACCGGCGCCCGTTGGAGATACCAAGTGAAGCCAAGTTCTTCTCCACCTGATCTTTCCAACGCAGAGCAGGCCCTCCTCTTCCTCTGCTACTACCAGCTGGTACCGCATCGAGTACTTTCAAAGCCGGAGCGTTTGTGAAAGCCTTTTTGGTCGACGTTGTCGATGACTCACGTGAGCGTTTCTTCACTGGGCCTAAGGTAGTTTAGCTATGCCCAACGCCACGCGTATATGCAATTTGAAAATGGATCGGGAACATGTGAAAAAGTACATACCGATTCTTGGGCAATCAGTAAAATGCATAAGTAATTTACAAATTCGATGAAAAGTTTCATCTTTGTCTATTTTCAGGTGAAACAAAAACTCAAAAACAGTTTTCGTTCGCGAGCTCCAGGTTATGCCCAGCCCTGTTCTAAGGAATTGAAATGTATTGTACTTTGCACCTTCTCTGCTACTTCACCAAGTCGAGGTTAATTGACAAATGGGCTTCTGCTTTGCTACTCCTTTCATGCCAAATACCTAAATTTTTGTGCCATGCATAACTTTATTAACTCCACCAACAACTTGCTCAAATAAGTTAAGTTGTTGTAATTTGTAATAATTATTTTTTGTGCTTTGCGTTCGCTTTTACTTTTTCAAAATATGGCATCAATTATAATTCTATAGAATCAAAGTGAATCAAACTGGCGACCAGAGCACAAAATCGGAACGGGAGTTGACGATGCCAACCTGCCTGGCCGATTTGTGGCGTTGACAGGCAAAATTACGACTTAAAATATTTTCGGCTATTTTGAATTGTTTAATTGTGGAATTTTGTTGCCATTGTTGAAGTAGTTGAAAAGGTAGACAAGAAGAGAGATGCACGAAAATTCTTTGTGCTAAGGCATCGTGTGCCGAAAGGTGCAAAAATCCCGTAACAAAGGATTGCGCTTGCTTCCAAGAAGGGATGGAGGCGGGGAGTATAAGTGGGCGAATGAAATGTAGAGCATCAATTAGTCAGTGAGCGGAGTGGAGAACAAAGAGAGGTAAAGTAAGAATGGGCGAATAAGCAACTGTGATTTTGTGAATGCAGGATTGGCGCGGGACCAAGTTCGGTTGCCAATTCTTGCCCTCTTCTCTGCCTTCACTTTGCATCCGCCTAGCATTTGTTACGTTTTGTTTTTTGTGCTGTGCTATGTTGTTGTGTTTTGAATTTAATTATAAGAAATTTTCAACAATTTAAAATTTTTGTTATTCAGCCTCGCTGTGGCGCACTAACTGGCGGAGGCAGGCAAGGTGGCTGGCTGGACAGCTGCTTGGTTGGTTGGTTGGTTCGTTGGTCGCTTATGTAGTGAAAGGTTTTGAATGCGTAATTAGTTTTAATGAAAAAGTGGCTAACAATTTAATTTGTTTGTTTGTGACAGATGATGCTGCCAGGGCAATCTGTGTGCTGCCTCTAACTCTTCCTCGAACGTTGCCTTAAACGAGCAACAAAATTATTGCAGAAAAACTTAGCTTTTGAAAAGATTTTCACTTAGTTGCGCTCTTTTGTCTTTATTAGTGTTATTGTTTTTGCTTTAGTTGTTATTGTTGCTTTAGTTGATATTGTTGCTTTAGTTGTTATTGTAGCTTTAGTTGTTAATGTTGCCATTATTGCTGTATCAGTGAGTGACTTCTCGTGCGTTGGCATTTATTTGTGGGCTGTGAATGACAGCGGATTTTGTAGCTAAGTGAATTTCATAGATTTTTTTTTCTATTTTTATTTTTATTTTGCCGTTCAGCATCAACACGTGGCAAAAAGTTCTTCTGAACTTATTTTATTTTTTTTTCAGAAACATCATCTGCCTCACCACATCTTGCATTTATTGGTTAATTTCTTTGATCGCGTTAAGTCCATGATAGGTCAGTCGGTTGGCTGATGGGTCTACTATGGGATGTGATAACCACTTTAATGTGGTTAACTTCGAAAAAGAAGCAGAAAAATATTCACTTTGCTGTGCACATTTGTCAGTCAGTATCTTCCATTCCTTCGTAGGCTGTCAATTAAATGTGGCGCACGTACCCACATCACTTTGTTGTCTGTCAGTAATGCCGAAAAAAAGGATGAAATGTGGAAATTCATAAACTTACACTTGACTTACTTTTTAATCGTAATCAACGGAAGAAAAATGCTGCAAAGTGGTTAAATTTTGAAAAATGTAAAAGAAGATAAGCATTTCTTGCAAATGTAGGTACCTTTCTCCGCTTTGAAAAAGAGCTCGAACAAAAATTAGACACTGAAGCTCATTCAAGAAGAAATTTGATGGAAATTAAATAACAGACCAGAAGCATTTCGAGTTTGATTGGAGGGGCTAACGAAGAAAAATTATTCAATTTACAAATTTTATTATCATGAATTTCAAAGTGGGAGTTTGAGTGTGAAATAAAATATGTGCAACTGATAACATTGGGCAACATGAATTTCCATCCCCTACTGCTATTATTTTTTCCTTATCTACCACGAAAATCCAGAAACATTTGAGTCATTCCATGCCAACTGGATGAAGTATTTTGGATATGGTTTTTTTTTGAAATTTCTTTATTTGAGTTAAAAAAATGTTGAAAAGATTTTATAATTGATTAGAATTTTTTAAAGTGAAGTAAATTCCGTGTTTTTTTTAATATTTCTATATATTGTGTTTTATTAGAATAAAATTTATTTAAAAAAAAATTTAAAAAAATAATAATAAAACCAAAATAAAAGGAAATTGTGAAAAAAAATGTATACTATAACTAAAAATAAAAATTTTGAAAAAGGAAAGAAAAAAGTTTTTAAATATAATTAAGAAAAAATTTAGAAAACAAATTTGGAAATAAACATATAAAAAATTACAACATTAAAAAAAAATTTTAAAATAAAAGTATATATATAAATAAAACAAAGCTGTAAAAAATTGAAAATATAGTAAGAATATGTACAAAATTAAATATAATTAAAAAAAAATAGTTAGCAAACAATTAAAAAAAATTGAAAATGTGGAAAAAATTAAAAGAAAACAAATGTTTAAATATAATTAATAATTAAGAAAAAAATTGTAAAATAAATTTGGAAAAAACATAAAAAAAGTTAAACAAATATATATAATTAAAAAAAAAATTGGAATACAATTTTGCAACAAATTAAAAATATTGACAAAAATAGTAACAAAAATTGTTAAATTTTGAAAAGAAATATTTTAGAAAACTATTTTGGAAAATATTTTTAAATTGTATTTAAAAAAAAATTGGAGAAAAACTTTGAAAACAAAATATATAACCACATTGGGAAGAAAATTTAGAAAACAAATTTGGAAATAACCATATAAAAAAATTTAAAAATAAAAATATATATGTAAATAAAACAAAGCTGTAAAAAATTGAAAATATGGTAAAAATATTTATGTGCAAAATTAAATATAATTAAAAAAAAAAAAGTTTGCAAACAATTAAAAAAAATTAAAAATGTGGAAAAAAATTAAAATAAAAATTTTTTTAATGTAATTAATAATTAAGAAAAAAATTGGAAAATAAATGTGGAAAATACATAAAAAAAGTTAAACAAATATATGTAATTAAAAAAAAATTGGAATGCAATAAAATTTGGCAACAAATTAAAAATATTGACAAAAATATTAAAAAAAATTGTTAAGTTTGGAAAAAAATATTTTGGTTGGTTGGTTGGTTTAAGGGTGACCTCGCATCGGAGTGCCACATAGACCGCAAGTTGGGTCCGTTGTGTTGCCCTAGAGCTCATTATGTTATATGATTTCCCCACCGAACCGAGATTTTTATTGTAGATTTTGGTCAAAGATATTAATTCGTTTCGAGAATTTGATGAGAGATTCGATTTTCAGGTTCGAGAGTACTGAAAGATTGTCAATTGTTGGAGAGCCTAGAAGAGCGAGTCGACTTCTGGCTAGACCGGGACAACTGCACAGCAAATGTCTGCTCGATACTTCCTCATCTTCGTCCTCGCAGTATCTGCACAGGTCGTTTTGAGGAACCCCGAGCCGACGTGCGTGAGTGCCCAAAAGGCAATGGCCGGTGATAAGAAATATTATATGCCTTAGTTCGTGTTTCGAAAGACTTATAAGGGTTTTTGTCTGTTTCAGATTGTAGGATGGCCAGATTTGTCTGGTCGTAACGCAAGTAGTTTCCACTCGCCACCTCCGATCAGCAATGCTGTGAAATTCTCGATCAATGAGCAATTTACATGTTGAGAGCGGAATGTGGATTGTGGGTAAGTTACTAACATTTGATTGCGCAGCTCCAGCTCTTGCGAGCTCATCAGCTTTGCAGTTACCTTCGAATCCACTGTGACCCGGTATCCAGATAACTTGGACAGAATTCTGAACACTTATCTCGGTAAGAGGAGCTGAGTGCTCGAACGGCCGCTTGACTGTCGGTGAAAAAGCGGATATCTTCTAGTGATATTCTATTTTCTAAGAGAGTTTTCGCAGCATACCAAATAGCGCATACTTCCGCTTGGAATACGCTACAGTAGTCGGGTAATCTAAATGATAGATTGATGTGAGGGGAATTGGAAAAGATTCCAAATCCCACTTTGCCGAGTTATTTTAGAAAACTATTTTGGAAAATATTTTTAAATTTAATTTAAAAAAAATTGGAGAAAATACTTAGAAAAAAAAATATAACCACATTTGGAAGAAAACGTATAAAACCATTAAACCATTAAAAAGAAAAATTAAAAATATATACAAAACAAAAAAAATTGTAAAGAATTATTATAATTAAATACAATAAAGAAGAAAATTAAAAATTAAATATAATTAAGAAAAAATTTGGAAAAAAGTATAAAAATTTAAGGAAAAAATTTAAAAAATATATATAACTAAATATAATTAAAAAAAAAAAATTGGTACAAAATTTGGTAAAAAATTAACAAAAAAAAAATAAAAAATTTGAAAAAAAAATGTTAGAAAAGGGTAAGACTCCGTCAGAAAATATGAGATTTGCAAGTGGTCTTTCGATTTCTTTGAAACTTTGGGAAATATTAGTTCTAGGTAAGATACATTCGAGCCTAAAAGGATTTTGAAAAATTTTCAAAATTGAATCATCTACGCCATGTTGAAAATCGGGACCGTGTTTTTTTTCAAAAATCAATATTTCTTGAACCGTTGGATGGATTTCAATGCAATTTACAGACAATATAGAAACAAATAAGTAGTTTAAATTAATATTATATTAAAAAAAAATTTCGAAATTTTGACCAAAAAAAAGTCAAAAAAATTTTTTGAATCAATTTTTAGTTGATTTGGCCAGTTTTTTAGATTTTCTGTTATCCACGTAACGATTCCTTATGATTTAACCTTTATTTTGAAAAAACCAATTTTATGGTATCTATAATAGTTCTCGAGATATTGCGATTTTAGTGGAAGCGCGCACGCACGGTTCGCGTACGCACGCACGGTTCGCGCTGCGTTATGTGTTCCTGTATGAAGTGACTGGAGCAGACTGCTGCAGGTCTGTGCTCGTTTTTCTACTCCCGCGCTGCGTAACCGCGAACTTCACGATGCGCGCTTCCACTAAAATCGCAATATCTCGAGAACTATTATAGACACCATAAAATTTTTTTTTTCAAAATAAAGGTTAAATCATAAGGAATCGTTACGTGTATAACAGAAAATCTAAAAAACTGGCCAAATCAACTAAAAATTGATTCAAAAAATTTTTTTGACTTTTTTTGGGTCAAAATTTCGAAATTTTTTTTTAACATAATACTAATTTAAACTACTTATTTGTTTCTATATTGTCTGTAAATTGCATTGAAATCCATCCAACGGTTCAAGAAATATTGATTTTTGAAAAAAACACGGTCCCGATTTTCAACATGGCGTAGATGACTCAATTTTGAAAATTTTTCAAAATCCTTTTAGGCTCGAATGTATCTTACCTAGAACTAATATTTCCCAAAGTTTCAAAGAAATCGAAAGACCACTTGCAAATCTCATATTTTCTGACGGAGTCTTACCCAAAACCATTTTGGAAAAGTTTTCTGTACAAAAAAAAAAAACGTATTTGAAAAAAAAAACCCCGAAAGAAAAATGTGTGAATTCTATTGTGAAGCTTTCGGAAGTTACTAATTATAAATAAATAAAATATTAAGGGGGAGCCTGGTTTATGAGGTCTAAAAATTGCATCTCTTTGCGATTTTTGTTTTAAGGAAAAAATTTATTTAGCACTGCAAAGTTTTTTCTATCTTTTAATGAACATTTAAAAAGTATAAAAAATTTTTTTACTCGTTAAAATAAGTTGAAAAAAATGTTTAACATAGAAATTAGTAGGGCGCTGCAACGCTGGAGTTTCCAACTGGCGTACGAGATACAGCTCGAAATTATTATCTAAAGCAAAAAATTCAAATGGATTTCTAATTATCATGATTTTTTATTATAGATGAACTAAGAAAACAGAGAGAAATTCCAAAATTTCAACTTTTTGGAGGTTTTAAAGAAAAAAATGCCTTTCTATAAAAAAAAAATTCACTTCAACTTGGTATAAAAATCTTGAAAATTTTTTTTTATCTATTTTGTTAGTTCAAATAGAAGAGAATTTAATACTGAAGGGAACAAGCTATGATTCATTTCAAAAGGTTCATTAGTTTTTTTTCAATCATGTACGCCAATTCAAAGAAATCATAAAAATGAAAAGTCGAGAAAAAAAAAAAGTTTGTACTATAGCTGTCCGGTCACAGCATAACTACCTAACGCTCGCCTACCTTTGGCTTTGTATCTACGGAAATATTGAGAATTAGGCTCTGTAACTTTGTGTGAATATTCTGAAATATATTAGAAATCGCTTAAAACGAAAAAAAAAATTGATTTTTTTGACCTTATAAACCATGCTCCCCCCTTAACTATTTGATAAGATATTTAACATTAAAATTCTACACAAATATTTTCAACATCCAATTAAAATTTAATTAAATAATAAAAATTAAATAATAAAATTAAAAAAAAATTTACTTCTTATTTGCGCATTTCTGCTAATGAAGAAAATTTTATTAATATGTTAGACTATGTTATATTTAAAATAGCTGGCCCACTTGACATTGGATTGCTTATTTCATTATTCAAGCTTAATATTTTTTTCTAAATCATTTCTCGCTATTTTGCAAGAGTTAATTAGAATTCTGAAAACCGATTTTTTGTATTATTTTCTAGTATTGGTAGGAACATATTCACTTAAACCCAATTTAATATATAGTTTCCAAGATAACCAACAATTTACAAGCGACTCCCGGACCCTTAATCGCCAAGACAAAAGCTTTAAACCTGTGGCTCTTGTAACTGGGTTTCCGATTTGGGTGATCGCTGGAATTTAAGAGTAACTTCATGAATTTGTATGAAAGCTTGTTAGAAGAATTTTTGTTATTGCTGAAAACTTAAATTTAACTTGGTTTTTAAATCAAGAATTATGGTCTTATCCTTAAAAGTTTATGTGTAAGCTTTTAAAGGCCGCTATTTTATTTGTAAAAAAATCTTCATAAGTACTACATCTATCTAAAAATGAACCACGATTATAAAACGAATCTCAATCACTTTCATTCAATGGGATTTACTGATAAATTGGGAGCCTGGGTGCCTCACGAGCTCATCGAAAATAAAAACAATGAAAGTCACCTTCAAATTGCTTCTCAGCAACTCGCCCACCGGTGTTGGTACCCGGTCATAAACTGCGCTTTTTGTACCGAATCGTCACGGGAGATGAGAAATGGTGCCTATACTAGTACATCAAAGTAAAAAAAGCAGTGGGTGACTCTAGGAGATACGCCAAAGTCGGGAGTCAAACCGGATCTTCATCCAAAGAAGATGATGATATGTGTTTGGTGAGACTGAGAGGGCATCGAGCACTGGGAAATGCTCGGAAAGAATGCTACGGTCAACGAGAGGCTCTACATTGCCCAGCTACACCGCGTGAATGAGGCTATTCGACTGAAAATACCTGATAGATATGATCAAACCATACTCCTTCAAGACAACGCCAGGCCCCATGTTGCACAAGTCGTCAAAGCCGCACTCCAAGAGCACGAATGGGAGGTCCTTCAGCATCCGCCGTATTCTCCGGACCTTGCACCAACCGATTACCCTCTTTTCCGTTCCCTGTCAAACCATATGAAGGGCGTTACGATCTTCGATAACAAAGAGGTTCTTAAAAACTGGCTCAAAAACTTCTTTGACACCACTAGGCGATTTTTGGCGGAACGGCATCAACGAGTTGGTCGAGAATAATTGCAATACATATTTGTTAAATAAAATAAATTTACTCTTGTTTATC
>JAYXIM010019187.1:0-11028 GCA_037575425.1 Anastrepha fraterculus
TGCACTAATTATTTCCTTATTTATTTAAAATGATTATGTTTATAATTTCCAGCTTAAAGATAAAATACCTAAGTCTTTCCACTACATGTTTCAACTTGTTGGAAATCTCTGCGTATTTGCGTAAGGCATCTGTAATCATCTGAAAGTTTGCGTATTGACGGTAGCGTTGTGGTAGTGTTGACATTACCACATGCATCCAGGTGGTTTATTCCAATTGGGTGATTTCCACAAAAATTGGCTGGAGATGACACTACAGTTCATTATGCTTGAAAATAAAATAATAAATGCGACGTTATTTTTGGATCCGAGATTAAGACGAGTTCTTTAAAAGAAAAAGATTGAATGTACCAAAATTACAAGGGGATTTTTAAAGAGGTTGTTTCTTAATCCCATTCTTTGTATCTCCCATTCAATTTAGGATCGCGAGTCATCTTCTCAAAGCAAAGACATACCATTTTTACTTGACGAATCGTCAATGCAAAGCTCATCTTCTCTTTTAAAAAGCAGCCTACCCTAACTTGAGATGGCAAATGTGTCCAGCCATAAGAACTCTCTCCAACTTAAGAATCATAAGAGAAAATCCGTATTCTACTAACAAAGGTCAATATTTCCGTGAAATCCTTACCTCGCTAAACTATTTCTTTTAAAAGTTATTGATAAAAATATATTAGCATAACAAAAGCATGATTTTCGATTAAGGTAGATATTGATTGTGACCACAGAGTCTCCTCCCTTGAAAAGCTTAAAATTCTGTTGCCTGCAATATTAGCCATCGCTAACGGACAAATAATCTATAAGTCTTTCGCAGAATTTTGATTTTGAATGCAGCAAGAGCCGCTTCTGTGAATAATAATACTGCCCAAGCTTCTGAGGAGTACATTAGGTCTCTAATGCTCAATTGCCTACTCAGGCCAAAATTGTAAACATTTATTTATTAAACCGCTTAAAACTAAAGCCTAAAAAAAAGTTTTAAAAAAATTCATTTAATTTAACTGCTTATCTGCCTATAAAATCAGCCCTTTACATGTACTGATCTCTACTCGCAGTAGCTCTTACTGAATCTTAGAGTTCGCCTATCATCATACAGTTTACTTCCAGAACCGAGCTACTATTGGATCTCTGCACTGAAATATCACCTAATAAGAGGTAGCTAATGAGTGGCTGACTCAAAGTATACAGTGAATGTGCTATAGATTCCCGGACATATGGACTTTTCACAGACGATCTGGCTCATAATGCAAGCGTTCCTTTATCTTCGTGTAAACTTCGACTTGTATCGTTTTTAATTGAATAGCTAAATATCTAATGCGAACCCAAGTGCTAGGTGACAAGACAGATATGGCCTAGATTCGATGAAAGGAGAACTATACCGCCTTATTCATTCGGAGATGCGGAGGTTGAGTACTAAACTACCTTTGCCCCTACTCAGCCCTGGAAAAATATCAGATCTCCAACTCCGTAAGTATTTGTATTTAGTGCTAGATACTCAAGTAAATAAATCCGCAAACGAGTTCTCCCAGAAGGTCAGGTAACACACCTGGTTTTCCTACTTTGCTTAAGCAAATCAAAGCGATAGAATTGCACCACGATGGTACCACAATATGGCTTCAGCACTTCGTGGAGGAGGCCAACAAACGTAACTTAAACTTAGCTAACTATGAATAGGAACTTATACTATTGCTTCCAAAGTACAGTTTTTCAGTTTATTCAAATCCCATAGCATAAAATCTTTTACGGTTTTAAATTAAAATTTTGCACTCTAGGCAAAGTCTATTTTTGAAGCAAAACTTAAATGCCGTTGTTGTATTGTTGTTGTAAGTTGTATTGTTTATATTGATATGCCATATATGGTATATCACGGTATCATGGTATGATACATTATATCATATGTACATATAACATAATTTTTTGAGTGTGTTCTTTTGCTATATTTTGCCTCATCTCGGATAGGATTTGGAAGCGGCTGTTACAAATATAGTCGCCTGTGTCAATAAGCTTCGTTCGCAAAATGGTGGGGTATCCCTTAGCTCTACTTCTGAGTACACGTTGACTCCTAGCGTGAATCTTAATGGAGATACTTACTCCATGTATTGGAGCATAGTCGCAATTTCGGCGTCATTATTGGCTGTTGCGCATAAACCTACGATGGAACCCTCTTCGCTACTTCGAACTTTCACTGTAGAACAAGGAAGTACCTCTTTTATCGTCCAGTGTCCGTATATTCTAGATGCAACTCATGAGTGAGGTTGATGTCGATGACCGTATTAGGTTATGAATGTGTGCACCACCGGACCCAATTCTGACGATAGTAACTGACCTGTTCGGAAGCTAGTTGGTTTCACGCGTTGTAGAGTGAGTGTGACCACTACTTGACGTTAGAGGTGATCTCGTTGATAAGGGGCTGGCCTGTATTCGCACCTCTCCGATTTCCGGTAGGACGTTCGTTAAGAATTGGTTCCCGTGTCGTAGAGGGTAAGTGTTTTCAAAGCACATGGTTCAGATCGGCGCTGCGTATAAGTTGAAAACAAATTTGAACCATTTCCATTGAGAAATTAGAATTGAGATCGCTCCGAATTATTGGACCCGGATAGAGAACATCACTTAAGCTCACACCGTTGCCGGTCAGACAAGACGCATTTAATAACACGCGCACTTTTGTGGAAGTGCTTTCTGTCTTGCTTATCGAACGGAATCTCGCACAAACTGGGCTGAACCTCTGGCACTTCACCCAAAAGCCTCAACCATCACCCTAGTATATTCTTCTAGTAAAGAGGCATTTTTCGAAAATTTTGTGGAACAAAATGAGAGCGAACAAATAGTTCATATTGTAGTATAATACTTTTGAATACTTGCTCAAAATAATCCTCCTTTGCTATGTTCGTGCTGTCCCGCTATATGTCTTCGAGTTCTCAAAACGCCGTGAGTTGCTTGTTCAGACCGACTTCGTTGTAAAACGATATGCAACGAGATATCATTTTTTAAACTCTCCAGAATGATTTGTGAATAAACATCGCCTCCAAGAACAAAATGCATTTGCCCGGTCGCGAAAATCGTTTATCTGCCGAAATTAGACCCGGGGAAGGTTGTTGTAATGGATGGATGGATTCCACATATTAGGATCACGCCACAATTGAAATCGAGATCGTCGAATCGATGGGGGATCCTACGTTGATACAGAACGCTTGAAGGAGTCTTGCTATTAATAGTACCAGAACTGGTCAGTTTTATAGAAGTTGCCGGAATGATAGAGGAAGAGTTGACGAATATGTATTTCTACTAAGGAGCTTAGTGATTGAGTTCAAGCGAAGCTTTGAATGATATGCTTAGTGGCATATGGAACAATTGAATGCACTAGTGGACTTTGCCATGCCATATCCGGAAGGCAAATATAATATGACTCCTCACAGAATTGATCCCTTCAGAAACAGGCATTCTTTGAATATGTGAGCAGGACCCATGTTGTGTGGATCGCCATTGCACATATCGAATTTGTTTCCAGTCACACTCGTATTTCATTTTTTTCAATTACTTATGTAAATCCTGTTATGGAGTGCCAAAATGCAATTATTAATTTTGGCCTGCAGCTTATTAATAACATTATCGTAAATCTGGTTGTATTCGTTTAAGAGAATTTTAAATTTTCTGTTAGCCAAAATTATTTTATTCTCATTCTCCCTTAACTCTGATTTTTTAAAATTAATTGGAACAACTTTTCCACTAACGAGAATCACTTATTTTGGATTTTAAATGGCCGAGAACATGTTGGCCATGAGAATAATAGATAACCTTTGAAAACTTCCGTATTGTAAAAATATAATGTCCAAAAAATTAAACTTCTTCAGATTTTTCACTTTCTTAATATTGGAAGAGTTGTCACAAATTGTTTCCATGCATTTTAAATAAGTAATTATACTTGTTTTTGCTTTTTCTTGGCAGCAGCAGACTCGTAATTTTGTTTTCATTCTGCTGTAGAGACCCCTTACTTTTTCTTTTGAATGGCTAGACTCGTGTTCCATTCTTGGCAATATATGTACCAAGTTTGGGTGAGTTTTACAAAGTTTTTATCAAGGTACACGCATATAAATACAAAAATAGATATTTATTTTTTAGGCTTATCACTTTTACCAAATTTGAATAATTTTGTCTCGTATATAACATAGATATCACGCTTTACTTTGTTGAAAATTAACGTTATGCGTGGGCGTGGTTATTAACCGATTTCTCCAATTTTGAGCTCAAATTTACCTTGTATCAAATTCTAAAAATTGACAAATGTATGTATCTCTATAATGACTTTATAAAATTCGCGTTGACTTGATACGCTTGTTGCTCCCCACCACATTTACATCTGGCAAAAATAATATTGAGATCAGATAAAAATCACGCCCACTTTTTATATGGTGTGTTAAGACTAAATACCGTCCGTCTGTTCAATGTTACCAGCTCTAACTCAGATTATCAATGAGTTTGTTTAATTCCAAAAAATAACAGCTTGCATAAATTAAATATTACTTAAATGACCGCGGGAATATAAGATTCGGTATGGACCGAATTTATCCTCTTTAATTGTTTTAAAATTACTTATTTTCAATACAAAATACAATAATATTGATTCAAAAATCCTCGTCTTTCATTTGACATATAAAATTATTTAGCCTATTGTTTTTGTTTTAGCACATTTCGCATTGTTGACCTAAGAATGTTGTTAATTTAAGATTGAAAAGCAGTTCTATTGAACGATTTTTTTCGACATCTTTCAAATTCACCCCTCAATGTACGAGTACACTTGTGAAAAGAATAAAATCAGACAGACCTAACTCTAAAAGAAGTATTGCCATTATTTATTGAATGCAGATGCAAAGGTTTACTACCTTTACTTAAATTCATAATTTTAAATGAATCATTATTGGTTTCCTTTTCCATACCGCTCTCATGAAATAAACAAATAATTGGTGCGTACACTTCTGTTAGGTGTTTGGCCGAGCTATCCTCCTATTTGTGGTATGCGTCTTAATGCTGTTCCACAAATGGATGACCCTACAGTTTTAAACCGATTCCAAACGACAAATGGTTTTTTATCAGGATCTTTGTCATGGCAGCCATGTATTCTACAAATGCACAAATTTAATGTGATCTATAATATATTTCCCCCTAATCAGTAAATGGAAAAAGTAGGTAAAACATTTGGCCTCACTTGACCCAATTTTTAAGTTAAAGTTTTTAGCCTTATGTAGTTCAAAGCGGGAGAATCATTTCTTCCAACTGGAAGTATTGTTTTCCATTATTTATAACGTTCAAAGTAACATCTCCTTCTTCCATAAAACCCATTAAATAAAGCATTGCACACATCGTAAGCATATACACCTTCACACAAAGCATGCATTACATCAAAGCAAAAGTTTTGTGTTACACGGGAACTCTCTAATCTGTTGAACATACATCCATTCTTCTATAATTCCTGTCAATTCACAGCTCTAATGATGAATCAAATAAACGAGATCACGCATGATCTCGTATTTGTAACTGGTTTTGCCTAATAATATCCTGTTATATATTAATTTTGCTTTGTGTGCAAGAGCAGAGTCAAAGTCAGAGGGTGTTGTGCAGGGCAAGCGTAAGAGAAATCAATTACGTATTAGTCAGATCTGGTGAGAACAACGAACTTCAGGTTGCTGTACGCTTTAAGTGGCAACATTTGTCCTCTTTCTCAGGACAGACGGTGTTAACTGATGATGTTATTGAATACATTCAAAAATATGCCGGCATTGATACGAAGCATTATTAAAGAAGAGACGAATGTAGACTCTCTTAAGCACATAAATTTTAAGTTGGGAGTTAGTGAGCATAATTATCATAAACTGGCATAACGCACCAAATAAAAATTCAGCGGCTACGTCGGCTAGGTAATGTCGTCTGAATGGATACAAATGCTCCGGCTCTGAAAGTATTCGATGCGGTACCCGCTGGTGGTAGCAGAGGAAGAGGAAGCCCTCCCCTACGTTGGAAAGATCAGGAGGAGAAGGAAGGACTTGGTTTCACTTGATGTGCCCAACTGGCGCCGATGAGCACGAGAAAGAAACGACTACTGCACTTTGTTGAACTCGACCAAAATCGCGTAAGCGGTTATTGCGTCAATTAAGAAGAAGAAATTGGTTTATGTTGTTTAACACTTTGTTGACCGGTTACGAGTTAACTCGTGTCTTCAGGCCAAAACGTTTTTGGCCGATTACGAGCTAACTCGTGTACTTGCATTAGATATTTTAATTGTAAGTTATATGAAAGATATGTCCAAAATTTCTTTTTAATTAATTATGTATAAATAAATTTATATGGCTTCACGTCCACATTAAATTACCAAATAATAGCTGGTGACTTGAAATACATTCAGCGTAAAATTGCGGGTACATTCCTTGTGAATTTCACAATGGTCGTATTTGCTGAATTGTATTCAACCTTTGTAGTCAGTCTTTGGTTGGTTGGTTAGAGTGGTGATTCATCCAGAATCCAACTAGCACTTCATAACCATTTTGTTGCCACTTCCTCGTTACCAACTTGTTTACAGCCAGACTATATCCAGTCTGTGCTGTTTAGGAACCTTATTAGGCTGTTGACGTGTAAGCCAGACAGTTGTGCGAGACTCTCCATACGGCAGGGCATTCACGCGCGAAATGGAAGACTGTTTCGTTTTTCTCCGGTTATTTACAACTATGACAGTATATGTTGTGAGGGATGCCCATTTTGGTGGCTTGTTCTGCGATAGATCAAAAGCCAGTTATGACTGCCGTTACTCTACAGGCGTCCCGTCGTTTCATATTTATCAATGTCAACGATTGCTTGAAGTTTAGGTGGGCATCTTCAGCCTTAATCCTAATTAAATTCTATTACATAAAGGCCTTCGACTTTCCATCTATAGGCTTGAAATTACTGTCTAATTCCATCAAGAATTTGTCGCTACTATGCTCCACATGGCTATAGTACGCACAGCTCAGCTGGTTGGTATGTCTACCTTTCTCTTACCTAACATATTGTCCAGAGTATTTTACTTTGGGGTAGTAATAAATCAGAAGTCAAAAATATCTCCAGGACCTTACCGCTCATCTTAGGCGAATTATGCTTTTGTTTGTGTTCGGTTGAAAATTAAAAAAAATACTCAATTAAGTTCTTTAAATTTATAAAATATATTCAAGATATGCAATTCTTTCATTGATTCAGCTCAGATTTCACTGATCCATACACTTTAAAATTACTCTTTACCACACTTTGCGCTCTAAGTTGGAATACGCAGTTTTTATTTAGAGAATTATCCAAAGGGGTTTTCTTAGGTGTGCTTTATGCTCGGTGAGTTTTAACAGCCCTATTCCCTCTTACAGTGCCAGATGCATGCTCATGAACCTGAAATTGTTACGCAATAGAAGGACTTTATTCTCGCTTGATTTTATTTTCGACATAATACGCGGTGTGTTATTGATTCTTCATCCTTATTAGATTGCATATATTTTTAATATCCCGCCGAGGAGCCTAAGGAACTATGAGATTTTTGCACTAAAAGAAATAAGAATTAATTACTCGTATGCTACTAATACTCCTATTTATAGACCATTAGAAGAGTTCATTTAGTCTGTTTTCAAACTTGTCTGCCATTAATTTTTCTTATACTAAATATAGGATGATTTTTAAGAGCTATAGGAAAGTTTTTCAAAAAAACACACGCAAAATTCATAAAAATGCATGAAATTTTTATTTAAATCGATAGTACATTCCATATAATTTAATGTTTGAAGATTATTTCATGCAAATGTTGACCGCGACTGCGCTTCAAATGGTCCATCCGCTTCGTCCAATTTTGGCATACTCTTTCCAATGCTTCGGCCGGTATCTCACATATAAATGCTTTAATGTTGTCTTCCAATGTGTTAATTGAAGATGGCCTGTCTGAATAGACATGAGCTTTAACATAGCCCCACAAAAAATAATCTTAAGGCGTTATATCGCACGATCTGGGTGGCCAATTGGTAGGTCTCGAACGTGAAATAAAATGTTCACCGAACTCGCCTCTCAACAAGTCCATTGTTACGCGTGCTGTGTGGCATGTGGCATGTCATTGCTGAAACCACATGTCATGCAAGTCAAGCTCTTGCATTTTTGGCAAAAAAAAGTTGGATATCATTTCACGGTAGCGCTCACCATTCACAGTTACGTTACGATTCGCAGCATCTTTGAAGAAGCACCAAACTGTGACCTTTTCTGGATACATTGGTAGCTCTTGCAATTCTTCTGGCTGATCTTCACTCCAAAATCGACAATTCTGCTTATTTACGTACCCATTGATCCAAGAATGAGCTTCGTCGCTGAACACAATTTTCCGATAAAAAAGTGGATCTTAAACTTTCTTAGCAGAATACGAATTTTTATAATAAAATTCAATGATTTGCAAGCGTTGTTCGTTTGTAAGACGATTCATGGTTAAATTATAGACGAAACTGAAGATGTTTGACAGTGAAACAAAACACGAAACGTGCTTCAGCTGTTTAAACCAACTGTTTAAAAAGATAGTATCTAAAAAATCACCCTTTATAACTCGGCTTTTAAAATAATGAATAAATAGCTTCGAATTGCATACTTTCTGGATTGTTAATAAATAAATAAATGAATTCAGTGTTTTATAATTCGTTTAAAATTGAGTACAGCCTCTGTGAAAATTGTCACATACTCGTACAAAGCATCTGCGCATTCAATAGAAATTATCAAATCATTTAAAATGATTTTTAATTATTTCCCTTATACCCGTTGTTTGTAATTGCAATTCGTCGAAAACTCTAATCATTGCTTGATAAATCTTCTTCGGTGAAGTGATTTACCCATCAAAATTACTCCTACTCTAAGACTACAGCTTATAGCAGATGTATCCTGCCAGGAGCCAAGCAGTACAATTGAAACAGCAAATATGGAACTAATTACACCCCCAAGTTGAAAAGTTTATAAATATCCCATGGCTGATTTGATCATCCAGAATTTTTGGAACATCACTCTCAATGCCCGTTGTCTGCTTTGAGCGATCTTGTTTTAGAGATAAGCCCAAATCTATTCGGCTCGCACGCGAAGAATCTCCTTCATAATATTAATAATAATAAGCGAAACGTGTGGGCGTTCACCTGATGGCAATTCACCCACAAAAAATATTTCTCTATTTTTTACAGTACTTTAAGTACAAAACAGAAAAAAGTTTTGCAAAAAGTTTAGTACGCAACTGATTTAACTCAGTGGAGTGTTGGGCAAGGTCAAATAATTGATAATGCCTTAGGTTTTTTAATATAACACCGAGCGTCAACCCAAATCACACATGAACTAGAGTTGAAATATAGCAGAGTGGGGGATTTTTGCCACCCTATCCTGTGGTAAAATACCTCAAAAATATCCTTTAAAGTTTTTATATTTGATCATTCCTTATGACTTTTATTAAAATTCTTTAACCAAAATATAGTATGTGTAACCAAAATAGTTTATTATAGCACGGTGTAGCAAAGGGTTTTTTCAATAACAGGTGTTATTTACGATATTAACAGGTATTATTACGATTTTTTATGGCCAGAATTGGATGGTGTTATTCTGGACAACGTTTATTTTCAACAAGACGGCACTACGTGCGACACAAGCAACGAAACCATTGATCTTTTACGGGAAAAGTTTCCGGACTGTGTTATCTCTCGAAGAGGTAATCACAATTGGCCGCCGAGATCTTGTGATTTAACTCCTTGGGACTTTTTTCTTTGGGGCCACGTGAAAGAGAAGGTCTACGCCAACAGTCCAGGGTCGATTCAAGACCTCAAAGATGGGCAGTCACTTGCAATGCGGTTATGGAAAATTTCATGAAAAGGATATTGTCCTGTAAGCGTGGTCGTGGTAGTCATTTGCCTGATGATAATTTCTACTATTAACGGCATACATTCCTCTTTATAATGACATAAACATCCGATAATTTATATTAAAAAATAGCATTTTCCTTGGAATATAAAAATAACACCTCTTATTAGATAACCCTATATGTCTTTGCCTTGTGAGCTAAACGTATTTAAAAGAGTAATTACATTATGGATAACCAGTCACAGTATGTAACGGGTGATTTTTTAGCTATTGTCTTTTTAAATAGTTGGTTTAAATAGCTGACGCACGTTTCGTGTTTTGTTTCACTGTCAAACATCTTCAGTTTGGTCTATAATTTAACCATGAATCGTCTTACAAACGAACAACGCTTGCAAATCATCGAATTTTATTATAAAAATCCGTGTTCTGTTAAGAAAGTTTGTCGCGCGCTTCTTCCATTTTATGGTCAGTTTAATCGACCCACTGAAGCGGCTATTCAAGCTATTGTGACTAAATTTAGAACCGAATTTACATTATGGGACATCAAACCACCAACACGCTTACGTAGAGTGCGAACTGAAGAAAATATCGCCGCTGTATCGGCCAGTGTTAATGATGACCATCAATTATCGATTCGTCACCGTTCGCAGCAATTGGACCTCTGTTACTCAACAACGTGGAAAATTTTGCGAAATGATTTAGGGTACGTAAATAAGCAGAATTGTCGATTTTGGAGTGAAGATCAGCCAGAAGAATTGCAAGAGCTACCAATGTATCCAGAAAAGGTCACAGTTTGGTGCGGTTTATGGGCTGGAAGTATCATTGGACCGTACTTCTTCAAAGATGCTGCGAATCGAAACGTAACTGTGAATGGTGAAATGATATCCAACTTTTTTTTGCCCAAAATGCAAGAGCTTGACTTGCATGACATGTGGTTTCAGCAAGACGATGCCACATGCCACACAGCACGCGTAACAATGGTCTTGTTGAGAGGCGAGTTCGGTGAACATTTTTTGTGGGGCTATGCTAAAGCTCATGTCTATTCAGACAAGCCTGCTTCAATTAACGCATTGGAAGACAACATTAAAGCATTTATATGTGAGATACCGGCCGAAACATTGGAAAGAGTACGCCAAAATTGGACTAAGTGGATGGACCATTTGAAGT
>JAYXIM010019188.1:0-11012 GCA_037575425.1 Anastrepha fraterculus
GCAAACAATTCTTGGATTTTGCATGATGATAACGCCCCATCGCATCGAGCCCAAATTGAGCTGGATTACTTGACCAAACGCCAAGTAAATACCATCGTATTCACCTGTTATGGCCCTATGGTGACTTCTTTTTGTTCCCAAATTTGAAGGAGATTTCAGTCGTTAAGGGCGATCAAAGAGAATGCGACGAAGGAGCTGAAGGCCATCTCTTCGTCGGCCTACCAGGGATGCATGGAGGACTGGGTTAAGCTTTGGCACATGTGTGTTGCTTCAGAGGGGCCATATTTTAAAGGATATAAAATAAATTTGCCTGGAATTTAACTCTGTTTTGTTTTATTTAAACATTCCCGGTACTTTGGAATTATAGGATATGTAAATGTGGGTTCTTCTTATTTTTCTACGGAGCCATTCCCTTACACATATCTCAATGGCATACACTTCTTAGTAGGGACTCACTGGAATCGATTTTCTAAATTTAGGCCCATTGATTCCCGCCCCTGTTTTACCATCTTCTAATTTCGATCCATCAGTGTACCATATCTGGGATCCGGGTTTGAAAGTGACACAATTATTTTTTCCAAGCCGTACAGAATGGGTTTGGCAGATAATGTATCCACCCAGTAAAGAATAGGAGTGTGTCGGAAGTCTTCTAAGATGTGGGCCATACTTATATATAAAAACTAGTTGCAGAGTATAGAAAACAGTTGAAAAGCGAGAAACTATTTTCAAACAAAACAAACAGTTCTTACATTAAACTTTGTGATCGACTTCGAACGGCAGATATTTTTTATATTTTTTTTTTTATATTTTTTATGAGAAGCTTTTTAATGGCAGAAATACCGGAAGTCTGCCGAGGGCCGACCGCTATTAGAAATTTTTTTCTTCATTTCACGGTGTTTCATGGTATTTCACGGAACCCTTTCCGCTACGGCGGCCGCGTTTCAGTTTTGCTAAATACGAGGTGTGTTCAAAAAGTATCGCGAATTTTGTGGTTTTTCAAACATTATTTATTTATTCATTACTATCTATTTTGTTCTCTTCAAAGTATTCCCATGACATATTATGCACTTGTACCAACGTTTTTTCCAATCTTCGAAGGCCCTTCAAAAAAAATATTTTTTTTTATCTTGTTTAGGTCCTTCTTCGATCGCATCATTATCTCGTCAATCGTAGCTTATTGTCGTCCTTTGAGGGGCCTCTTCAGTTTCGGGAACAGAAAAAGTCACAGGGGGCCAGATCAGTGGAATATGGTGGCTGTGGCATCATTAGTGTGCTGTTTTTGGCCAAAAAGTCGCGCACAAGCAACGATATGTGAGCAGGAGCGTTATCGTGATGCAGGAGCCAATTTTTGTTCTTCCACAAATCCGAGCGTTTCTGGCGGATTGCTTCTAGCAAATTGCGTATAACTTGCAGGTAGTATTCCTTATTTACAGTTTTGCCCTGTGGCAAGAACTCATGATGCACAACGCCCCTGCAATCGAAGAAAACGGTAAGCAAAACTTTTACATTCGACCGAACTTCGCGCGCTTTTTTCGGTCTTGGTTCGTGCGGCAGCTTCCATTGAGATGATTGAGCTTGGCTTCCACGTCATAACCATAAACCCACGATTCGTCACCAGTTGTGACCCTCTGGAGTAAATTTGGGTCGTCACGGACAGAGCCCAACATCTCATTAGCAATGTTCATGCGATGCTGCTGTTGGTCGAAATTGAGCAGTTTTTGTACGAATTTTGCGACGACCCGTCTCATGCCCAAATCATTGAAAAAATCAATTGGGACGGGCCAATCGATATGTCTAGGTCCTCAGCAAATTCTCTAACGGTGATTCGACGATTGGCCAATACCATTTTCTTCACTTCATCAATTTGTTCGTCTGTTTTTGAAGTGCACGGGCATCCGGCACGCTTTTCGTCGTTCACATCTTCACGGCCTTCTGAGAACATTTTGTACCACGTTGTTTTGGTCCAAAGCAGCTTCTCCGTATGACACAGTCAACATTCCGAATGCATTCGCGCAGTTAATTTCGTTTTTCACACAAAATTTTATACAGGTTCTTTGATTCATTTTTTTGAATAGGTAAAAATTGAAGACGAGACGAAATACGTGCAAGCAAAGCAGTTGTCAATAATTAACTGACATTCAAAATGGCCGAACTCGGCATGAATAAGAGACATGAAATTCCATATACGAGCTCATATGCCGTAAAGGGTTAAATATGCATAAATGAAGTGGTTTCCAGTACATGCGCTCGAACTTTCATAGTCTTGCCTAGTCTAGTCTAATTGCTTAGTCTTGACGTTTAACTGTAAAGTGCGCGTCATACAAATTATTAAAACATTAAAGAATAACATCTCCAGTAATTAAGTTCATTTCTGTTTTTCTGGTTAAGCTGCTTGGTAAACAGATTGAATTAGGAGGCACCAAAGTCGATGGGCATTCAGCAGGGCCCTCCACATGTCAAAAAAATAAACATTGTACAGCTTGGATTTCGATTCGATAGTATCATTGCCCCTTTTTCCTTCAAACTTTCAGAGTTTCATTCACTAGAAAACATTTTACTGTGGAAAACATTTCTATCTCTACACTCTCTAGGTAAGAGGGACTCTAGCTAAGAGTCCTCTATCCTGCCTCGAAAAGTTTCCATAAAAGATTATTGAATTTTTTTGTTGGTGCTGCGGTAGTGACCGTGAATGGTTCCTCTGCTGCCTGTTTCCTAGCAGTAATGACAATTCAAACCCGCTTCTGCGCTTTAAGCAAAGTCAAACTTTTGATCTCACCCCCAATAGCCCACCATAAAAAAAATTAATTCCAAAACGAAAAATTAAAAATATTTGTTGTGACAAAAAAGGTTTTCTTGCTCTTCAGAAAGTACTCTACGTGCATAGTTTTTAGTAGGTCAAAATATAGATCGAGAAATCCCAAAAAAATGCTGATAAATGGCTGATAGAACGGGCTGCTCTAAAACTTGTCGTGAAAATCAATTGAAAATGAATTTTTGTTCCGCAGTTTACTCTTTTAAGCGACCGCCAAAGTCTAATGAGTTGGTGCGCGACTAACATTAGGAAGTGCACGGACTAGAATCTCCGGGCATGAAACATCAAATGATTAACAAGGTTTTTCTAATAGCGAACGTCCCTCGAAGGGCCGAGTATATCTCTGCCATGAAAAAGCTCCTCATAACAAACTATTTGGCGTTCAGAGTCGGCTTGAAAAACTGTAGGCCCCTCCATTTGTGGAACGATCCAATAAATAATATATATATAATTAATTCCTTCGTCGTCTATCTCATTTAAAGATAGGCCTAGAAAACAGAGGGTGGGACTAGAGTGAGATATGTGTTAGATGAGTGGTCTGAAGTAGTCATGTGAAGAGATGGTTATTGTCATGCGGGATGGCTTCATGTGCCTCACTTACATACAAGGTGAAGTTCAACATAAATAAGACTGGCGTCATAAAAATATTTTTGATGGTGCCATCTTTTTAATGAGTAAGTGCGTTGGAAGTTACATCCCCAGCTGAATTTCTGTGAAAGCTTGGTAACATTCGGTTCTGTGGAAGCGAAGTTATTACGTCTAAAGTGTCAGTATGTTCGTGTCATGGGCACAAAAATGAGTTTCGAGCAAAGAGCTAATATCAAATTTTGTTATAAAATCGGTAAAACGTTTACCGAAACATTTGAATTGAAGAAAAAAGTGTTTGGCATTGATTGTCTATCTCGTGCCAGAGTTCGTGAGTGGTTCATACGTTTCAGAGATGACTGTGAGGACATAAATGACAATGAACATACGCGGCGTCCAAAAACAGTAATCACCGAAAACTCCATCGGAATTGTTCGTAAATTTATCAAAAATGAACCGAAATCATCGTTCAAATTCATGGTATCGGAGTCGAATATCTCCAAAACATTGATTTGTCGTATTTTAACTGATCATTTGGGCTTACGAAAGGCTTGTGCAAGTTTCATTCCACACAAGTTAACTGAGTACCAAAAACTGCTCAGAATTCAACATTCGAAAGACCTCACTAAAGAGGCGAGAAAAGACGAGAACTTTCTTTACAGCATTGTTACTGGTGATGAAATGTGGCGTTTCCAACATGAACCTGAAACTAAGCGTCAAAGTGTCGAATCGAAGGCCCCAGACGAGCCAACACCTTAAAAATCACGTCTGGAGAAGTTAAAAATCAAGTCGATGCTCATTTGTTTTTACGATTCCAAGGGAATTGTCCACAAGGAGTTCATACCAACGGGCCAAACCGTCAATGAAGTTATCTATCTTGGCGTTTTGAAGCGTTTTTTGCATCGCAGTCGTCGAATTCGCCCTGAATAACTCGAACGAGGGAGCTGGCGCTAATTGTAGGATAATGCACCATCTCATCGATCCACTCTTGTGACTGATTTTTTGACTAGAAATCGCATTTCAACCATCACTTAACGGGTTCGCCTGATATGGCTCCTTGTAACTTATACCTATTCGAAAAATAGCATTTGGCCATGAGAGGAAACGTTTTGCGTCCGTAGAGGTTATCCAAAAGGCTTGCACTGACATTCTGTAGGACATTCCGGTAAGTGACCTGAAACACTCTTTCAAAAACTTTTAGATCGCGGAAAACAATGTATCGAGGCCAGAGGGGACTATTTTGAATAAATAAACTCGAAGTTATCAGAACAAAGCTTCTGTCGTTTCTATTTGAGCTCAATCTTGTTTATTTTGGACTTCGCTTTGTATGTGAATAGAAGTTCAACCCGCTAAAATATTTAGAACGTAATTGTGTGATAGTAATATGGGTCTGAAATTCTTCATCTGCAATGGTTGTTGGTTGTACTCCGTTAACGAACCTCGGAGAGCAAGGGTTCATGAAATATTCTGAAAAACAATAAAGGCTTTTTCATTATTATTTTACGGTGCGCAAAACAGGAAAGGCAACTCTCGTATTAATACCGATCCTGCCTGGAAGTCTGCTTTAATTTTTAAAAATTTTACAAAATCAAATCAAAAAATCTACTAAGTATTAAAAACAAGTATTTTAGAATTTTTTTTTATGATATTTAATTTATTTATTTGTCCGACAAATGTTAAATCTTTTTTCTCTGCCCAACAGGAAAGCAACGCCTGATTCTATGCAGCATTTAACTAGCGTTTGTGTGCTTGCAACACGAATAGGTGACCACAGTTTATTCGCGGCCAACTAAATTAACCAAATATCTGAATACTATTTAAATAAAATAAAACGAAAAAGTCAACCAATGCGGAAAAAGCAAAATTTTTATATAAAATTAGAAATTAAATAGCAGCAAATGACAAAACATTTGACCACAAAAAAGCCAAAAAAAAAGCACGAAATGTGCTTGTAAAGTAGCGAATTTCAATTGTCATACAAAACCGAATTTTCCGCCTGTCCGATACGCTCTTGCTAAATGGCTGCTAAAAATTACACCCTGCTCATTCCCGCACGCCACCCTCAGCTATTTGCTCACCTGTTTGCCTTTGTCCGCGCATTTTATTTCACCAACAGCTTCCCCGAACAGCTGCTTTCACATGTGCTTGTATTCATATTGTAATATTTATGGTAATCTGCGTATTAGTTGTGACATTTAAATTTATTGTTCTCATTGCGGTAAATACATTTGCTGTTGGTGTTCTTTTGTGTGTCACAAAAAACCAAAAAAAAAAAATACGAAAAGTAATAAAATGTTGACCACAACATTTGCCACATGCGTGCGGTATTTACAATGAAAATGTATATAGGTATGCTTATAATTATTTGAAGGTGTCAGATGACGTTTAAAATGGTCATTAAACTGCTCATTCCAATTATATTCAGGCCGACCACGAATGGCAAGTCTGTGTGTGTGTGTGTGCGTGTGACATTTTGTACAATAGTATATGTGTTGCACATTTGTAAATATAAAATTAATGCGACAGGTGTCTTCTAATAACTACACCAGTAAGCTCATATTTTATGTGTTACGAGCGTTTTTGCGATGGCGAAATTAATGCTCAAAATCGCATTCAGATAATAATAAGGGACTGAATAATCAAAAGGTGACAAAACGGGGTGCGAGTTGATATGGAGAGTGTGTGAAGTGAAGTTCGACATTTTCCGTGAGCACCTTCGTTCATTCATTCCACTCGATCTTTCGCAAAGATCAGGCGATTAGGGCTGCAAATTTGTTTTCGTATGCGACAAAATAGTTTATTTGTGTTAAACCGGCGATCATTTCTCTCTTTAAACTAAACTAAGTTTAAGTTAAACCAATAGTGATGCTCTTGTATCCAGTCACTAAGAACAAAATTTAGAGTTTTATACCAGCGAAAATTCGGTCCTCCTATAAAAAGTAAACTGAGACTTGACTCATCTCTGAGCACATAAACAGATGCCTTCAAATGTTTATCAACAAATACCTTAGGATTAGAGGGAAAAATGCGGACTCAAGCCACAGGTCGTGCTGTGGATGTACAGCGCAGTGGTTTAACCAATTTTAACGTATGGATGGCTGGTTTGGTGGGAAGTCCTTCGGAAGGGCTACAATATCACTAAACTGGGGAGGGTGCAAAGGACTGCTTGCATTGGCGTCACCGAAGCATGTAAAACTTGCCCCAGTGCTGCCCTGAATGTTCTTTTTGCACTTACCTCCATCGACTTCTCCGTTATTTCCATCGCAGCTCAAAGTGCAATCAGTTAAAGGAGGTTGGCCTCTGGAGGCAAACTCTTAAGGGACATGGTAGCATTTTCGGGCAGTTAGCACCGTATTTCTCTGAACTTCGAACAGTTATCTCTATCCGCAAACTGAGGTTTGAATGTCGTGCTAGCCCAATCTTTCGAAATAGGCAGGATTGGATCAAGGGAAAAATCTGCACCGAAGCTTGCGCCTCTGTCTTCACTGATGGTTCCAAGATGGAATTGGGAGTCGGAGCAGGGGTTTTCTCTAAATAAGCCTATTTTTCTTTCTCCTTTAAACTGCCGAATACTGCTAGTGTTTTTCAAGTAGAAGTCTTCGCGATCATACAAAATGCTTAGGGAACGCGGGAGCGAGGGAGATATTAACATTTTCTTCGATAGGCAAGCCGCGATTAAGGTGCTCTAATGACGCCTTGGTGTAGAACCAAACTAGTGGATTCCTGTAAGGAGGATATCAAGTCACTAGGGTGTACATGTAACATTTCTCTGATCTGGGTTCCAGAACATAGGAACATAGAGGGAAATGAAATTGCTGATGAGCTTGCCAAGAAGGGGACTGAATTGACCTCAGAAACCTCCTTCCTACCCGGGCATTGTCATCCCCCAGAGAGTTGTTAAAGGGGAACTGTACATATTATTTAACAGTAAAGCGCAGAAAAGATGAAGCTTCATTTCTTAGTGTGCTATTTCGAAAACCCTTTGGCCCCAATACTATATACGAGGGGCTCAGAAAGTCCCTTGGACTCCTCGCCATTCAATTTCCAAACTCATAGCTGTGTTTACCGGCCTCTGGTCAATCGATACACACGCTGAAAAGCTAGGGTTACCATTTAACTCCCAATCTCCCAATGCAGAAGCTGTGGAGACCTTTCAAGGAAGGAGACTGTTGAGCACTTTCTCTGTAAATGTCCGGGTTTGGCAGCTAGACGATTAAGGTAACTGGGTGCTCCTTTCTTCAACAGCCTAGGGGAGTGCTCCAGTACTACTTGAGGAGTGCCACTTTCAACCACTGGTACTTCAACCTACCTACCTACCTTAGGATAAAATGCCGCATTTTTTTCGGTCTTCAATGCTGACGTTCTTCCGCTCACTGAGAACTGACCAATCAATCTGGAAATTAAAAGACTAAAATAGACCTGAATTGGACATAGTCACCGTAGAGAAGCCGACAGTGTTATCCGATATGGCTTCTCAATGGAACCCAGCTGGACAAAAACTGGAAGGAAACTGGAAGAAGACACCTAGGACACATTTGGATGCGCAGATTTCTAAATGAGAGCTCGCCGCCACCTGGAACGAAGTTAGACAATTAGCGGTTGACAGAAATCATTTGAGAGCATTTATTATCGATTTCTGCTCCGACTAGGAGCGTTTAAATGTGCAGAGATATGCTTCTTTTATAGTAGTTCTTAGATTTTCTTAAATATGTCATCCAACAGTGTAAAAACAGGTATAAAAATACATCTAACAGGAATAAAAAGCAAACAGTTTGAACTGTGGGTAAACATAATGGAAAAAGTAAAGTTAATTTCAGACCTGATATATTTGAGAAGCTTTGGTGATATACTAGGCATTATCTAGTGCTATCTACAGTGGTTGGTGCGTGACTAGCATTCAAAAGTATCGAATCTCCGGGTATGAAACATCAAATGATAGAACAAGTTTTTTCTAATAGCGGTCGCCCCTCGGCAGGAAATGACAAACACCAGAGTATATTTTTGCTATGAAGACGTTTCACAATGTGACTTGCAATGGCTTTTTTCAGCGCCACGAGACTGGGATCTTTTAGTTCGGACTTTGCTCTCCAAAATGGCCCAAAGAGAATAATCAATCGGATTCGCGTTTAGTTAATTTGAGAGCTATTTTATGGACGTTATGAAGTTCGTCCATTCTTGGTTCACTCGAGCTTTGTGAGACGTTGCCGAGTCCTGTTGAAAAATCCATTGCCTGTCACCGAAATGTTTGTCTGCCGTCCTACTTCAAAGCAACCTGCCCGGTCCCTTCCCAATTATATATATTTCGCATTTATCTTGACGCCAGACTCGATGTAAACGATTGGAGAGCGCCCATCTACGGTTACAGCGGCGCTTGCCATTACCTGTGGCGGGGGTTCTCGTATGAACGTTCGGTCAAGTAATCTCTATTGTTTTGGGAGTTTACGAATTGTTCAATTTGAAAATGTTTCTCGGCGAAAACACAATGTTTATAAAGTATAATATTTTAATATTTTATTGTAGAAAAGGCATTTAAAAAAATTTACTCTTATTTTAGAAATTTTAGAAATTTTTTTTAGTATATTTTGTCCCAAATTTTTTTTTTATCATTATAGGATGAAAAATGAGAAAAGGAATAAAAAGAGTTATAATTTTAACTTAAAAAAGAAATTTTATGCTTTGAAAATTTTTGTGAATTTATTTAATAAGTAGAAAACTCAAAAAATATTATTTTATTTTGAAATTTTTGTGAATTTGGCTAAGTATATTTTATTCTAAAAATAAGTTTTTTGTGGGCATATGCATAATAAAAAGACAACTGAAAAAAAACTATAAAAGCAATAAATTTCAGTTTTACTTAATGCAAGAAATTTTGTTTTAGTGCTCCTTAAAGTGAAATGTTTTGAATTCTGCTGAGCATTTTTATAAATTTTTCTTTTTTAATGTTTAAGGTTTCAAACATTTTTTTTGGGAAAAAACATAAACTTTTTTGTCAAAATTTTAGAGAAAAATTTTTTTTATTGTAATGTTTAAATGAAAATTTTTCTTAAGAGTCTGTTTAAGTGAAGAATCTTTGGCTCTTTTCAAAATTAAATTTTTTTTTTAATATCTTATGGTTGTATAAGCTTAAACATTTTTTTTTGAAAAAAGTTTATTGATGCGTAGAAAATTTTTCGGAATTTTTTTTAAGCAAATTTTTTTCGAAAAAATCGTTATTACGAGTATTTTCTGTTTCACTCAATGAAGAAAATTTTGCTTCGTAAAGGGAAATACTCTCGGGATAGGATAATATATTTGCAGTAAGTTTACGTTATACGTTCGAAAAAAATTGTTTGGAAAAAAGTAAAATTTATTTGTTAAAATGTTTTTTTGGAAAACTGTTTTAAATTAAAAACTTGTACATGAGTTTTAAAGTAAAAAATTTTCGGTACTTTTCAAAATGTTTTTATTTTTTTTTCTGTTATTTTTAAATCAAAAGTTTTTGTGTGAAGTTTTTTTAAAGTAAAATATCTTTGATACTTACTAACAATTTTATAAAGTTTCTTTTAATAGTTTAGAATAAAATAAAATAAAAATATATAAGAAAATCTTTTCAAAAAATGTTGATTTTTATGTTGAATTTTTTGTGTGTCATTTTTGATTGAAATAGTTTTGCATGGAGTTTTTTGAAGTGAAATTTGGTACCTTCAGTTCTTTTCAACAGTTTTAAAAATTCTTGATTTTAGTATTTGACGCCAAGAGATCCGTTTAAAGTTTTGTTTGGAAAAATACTTAATTTTTTTGTTAAAAGTTTTAGAGAAATTTTTGTTTACCATTTTTGAAAACACTCTGAAGGGGATTTAAAAATAAAATTCTTCGCAATAGCTTAGATAATGTTCAGTAATAGAAGTTTCATAATGAGATCCCCATAATCTGTCAAGTTATTTATAATTACGTGCACCGAATCAGTGAAAAGTCCCGTTTAGTGCTACATGGGAAGTACCAGAGTGGTACTTCAATCATTTCACCTACCGCTCTTGCGAATTGCTGGCATACAACTCTATGTACATGCCGATTTGCGAACGGTACTAATAAACAAGTCAGAAGAATCAGATTGTTTTAATACTGTCTTAAATACTGGAACAACTTAGCATGGAATCGCTCTAGCAATCATTCGTGACAGTCAGGCTGCACTGTAAGCCCTGGAGAATGCAAAGCAAACCTCAAAGATTATTTAAGAAAGTAAGAAGATGCTTAATTCTGCCGCAAGACAGAACAGGCTTGTATTTATATGGGTTCCAGAACACTCCGGTGTTCGATATTGCCGATGAATTGGCCAACCATGGATCAGCGGTCCCCCCACAAAGGCCAGAGCTAATAATCGGGATCAGTTCCCTAGAAATCATGAATCATAAATTGGATCAGCGATATAAATGCAATTTATATAAAGAGCGATGATCCGGTCTAGAACACTGCAGAACTGAAAAGTGTTTTGTGATAAGTCCGAACAGAAAACTGTCAAACTTTCTTCTAAAACTTGGAAGGAAAGACGTTCGGTTGATGGTCGGTATTATTACGGGACACAACCCATGGGGTCAGCATATGACCACCATTGGAATCATTGAGGACCCGAGGTGCG
>JAYXIM010019196.1:0-10901 GCA_037575425.1 Anastrepha fraterculus
TGCGTCTTTTAACTGGATACCTTACAGGTCACTGCAGCCTGAGGTACCATCTAAACAATATTGGTCTATCCGAGACCAATGTCTGCCGCTTTTGCGAAATGGACATAGAAAGCTCAGAACATGTGCTTTGTGAGTGTCCTGCGTTGGGCAGACAAAGACTTCACCACCTTGGTGGTATCGTAGTATCTCCATGCAATCTTTGGAACAACAAACCCAAAACTGTGCTAAAATTTCTAAAAAGCCTAAAACTCTAGGGTTACAAAATAGGCCTTTCACAATAGATCAGCTCTGGTCGCAGTGCGTAATGGCCTTCTAATAATAATAATAATAATTGCATACTCCTACGTACAAAAGTTTGTTATGATAATCTGGTGTCCAAAATTTAGATGCCCGAATCAACTGCAACAAGTGCAAGAACTTTTAAAGAGCAGATACGATAATAATTCAATTTTTCCATTAATTCACAAAAATTATCCCACCAAATTAGTACAAACAAATTTTTAATCACGATCTGATTAAAAATTAGAAATGCTGAATATTTGACTACAATTCGAATGGGGGAATAAATTAAATGTTGAAATGTTTTCATATGAACTGCAACAAACTAGTGCGACAGAATCTAAAGTAAATAAGCAATTGATGCCACAATACATGAAAAAATTTTGTTTTTATGGAAAACGAAATTCACCAAAATATTTAAATACTCAATATGAATTTAATTTTGCACGCATCATTTAATAAACAAACAATAAATGCAACCAAATCGCCGAAACTTGTTTAGGAAATAAGTAAAATTATGACTAAATATTTTATCCATTATTTAAGTATTTATTGAAAATTATTGTACATCATTGATATGTAAACAAAAATATGCAAATTGAAGATAAATATTTGTAGAATTTTTGCACAGATATGCAAATTTTTCTAAAGCAACGATAAACCAATTTACGTAACCACGCGTGTACATGTGTGTGTGTTTGGGTGTGTGAGTGTCATTGCAGCAAGAGAAGAGTTTAATATAAAAACGTAGAAAGAATTTAATGGTTGTGAGCACATTAAATTACCAAACATTTTCGAAAATTTTGAAAAATTAAAAAAAAATTGTTAGGTAGGCCAAGGTTTCCACAAAACCTTTCTTGTAAATGTGAAAATGTAATAGGTGAATTTGCGATAGAAATATTATTGTTAATATTCAGTAGTAGAATTTTACGGTGATAATTGTGTAACATGTTAACCGTCTATCCGTCTTAATTATTTTTTAATTGGATCAAAATTCACACATTTTCGTTGTAGAAGTCTTCGTACAATATGTACAAAATATTCAATTCTGCCAATATTCTATAGCAGAATTTCACGAAAATGATATTTGCGGAGCAACTTAGCCTTCCTTTCTCCCTTTTTAAAGGTAAATTTGATCTATTTTACAAGAAAAGTACTATAAGATCTTTTAAAAAGAACATTTCTGTGCTGAAATTTTGTACAAAAATATTTGTCAGAAAATTGCAGGGGGTTTCCGAAGACTCACAAGTCGTGAATATAAGTTTTCTATCGTAATTTAGAAAAGCTTTACCTAAACCTAACCTGAACTGACCGCCTAAACTAAAGGTTATCAAAAAAGTCTTGCGGTATTTCCGCAAGCTTGTCTTTGCAAGCGCGTAGTTCTAGTTGTATTCGTCGCATCGGTTCACGCTAGAGCTTTTTGGAAAGCTCTTTTCACGTGCTAACACGTATTTGATTAATTGTTGTTTGCTTTTAGTCGTTCGTGAGTTATAGCGTCGCAAACATGGAGCAAAATAAAGAGAAGTCGTCAAACCGTTATAAACCATTTGAAGAAACTTGGATTCAAAAAGGAGCTCGATGTATGGGTGCCATACTACTTGACGCAAAACAACATTTTTGCCCGTATGGATACATGCGAATCGCTTCTGAATCGCAGCAAAATCGACCCGTTTTTGAAGCGGATGGTGACTGGCGATGAAAAGTGGGTCACTTACGACAACGTGAAGCGCAAACGGTCGTGGTCGAAAAGCGGTGAAGCTGCCCAGACGGTGGCCAAGCCTGGATTGACGGCCAGGAAGGTTCTTCTGTGTGTTTGGTGGGATTGGCAGGGAATCATCCACTATGAGCTGCTCCCCTATGGCCAAACGCTCAATTTGGACCTGTACTGCCAACAACTGGACCGCTTGAATGCAGCACTCATGCAGAAGAGGCCATCTTTGATCAACAGAGGCCGAATTGTCTTCCATCAGGACAACGCCAGGCTACACACATCTTTGGTGACGCGCCAGAGGCTCCGGGAGCTCGGATGGGAGGTTCTTTTGCATCCACCGTATAGTCCGGATCTTGCACCAAGTGATTACCACCTATTTCTGTCCATGGCGAACGAGCTTGATAGTCGGAAGTTGTCCACAAGAGAGTCCTGTGAAAATTGGCTCTCCGAGTTTTTTGACAATAGGGAAGCGAGCTTCTATAAGAGGCGCATTATGAAGTTGGCATCTCGTTGGGAACTCGTCATCGAACAAAACGGCGCATATTTGACTTAAATCGCATTATTATAACCAATTTTATGAACAATTGAAAATTCAATAAAAATACCGCAAGACTTTTTTGACAAGGTTTGTTTTTGAATAACTTTTTACTAAATGAAAACCAATGACTTTGAGTGATGGAAATCTTATTTTGACTTTAAAGCACTCCATTGCTTGCCTGTTTGTAACCTGCATCTGTCCAAATATGCACTGCGTACGACCCCATTTGCCAAAATTATAAGATGATGATGGAAAATTATAGGGTGATTAATTTTTTGCCACCTTGTATAAATATGTATATGTATGTACATATTATTTTTGACCACTGATATGATAAATATTAGGTGATATTTCCACTCGATATATTTATTAGTAAAATTTTCTTTCAATAAACTCTGGAACAGGCTTGGACAATTTTTACTGCCACTAAGTTGCAATACCACTAATTTCTTAGTGCTAGTTAAAATAAGGGTTTCATTATCACTAAGTCTGCAGTTTTTCAGGGTTTCCACTATTCTCTTATTGCAATATAAATTTACTGCACTCATAAGCGATAGAGAAGATCCGAAATGAGGTAACCAGAAATGGAGATAATTCAGAAATCACCAAAATAAAAGAGAACTTTTGGGAGACTTTCACCTTAGAAATGGAACAAAATACATACGGAGGCCAAACCAATGTGTGCAACTGGCTCCGAATTAAAAAAACAAACCTATAAACAAACTTGTTAACATACAACTACATCGGCAGGATCAATCCTTTCCCATCTTCAATGTATGTGCGTAGAGCAACATAGCTGCCGAAAAACAGATTAGCTAGTGATTTCATATTCGTTATGAGAGAAATAGTTAGAATAAAACAAACCAGGTTATCTATGCTCTGTAGATCTCACTAAAGCTTTCGACAAGGTTAAACGAAAAGACGTAGTAGAGCTGATCAGCAAAAAGAAACATATTGCAAAAAATATCTAGGAAATAATTTGTGGGAAGAAAGCAGCCAAAAAGGTAAACTCAAAACCAGCATGTTTAATACCAATAACATCAGAAATTAGGCAAGCTGGCCTGAGTCCACCATTATAGTGAACGAAATACATAATTGATCAAGTTAAAATAGCCATACCTGGATCCGATTCCCAGCGATTACAAGACAATTAGTTACATGGACGAAGCAGTTCTTACTTTGAGGAATGAGGACAACCTACAGAGACTTCTCTTTAAATGTTAGCAAGCTCTGAAGTGTGCAACATGCAAATATCTGCTGAAAAACCAAATGCTTAATCGTATCCAAGGAACCCATAAGATGTGAATTGGTAGTTAGCAACCATCCGATAGAACACGTTCTTCAAATTATCTATCTCGAATCAAAAACCACTAGCCATAGAGATCTAAGAATAGAGGTAAAGTAAAAGCGGCATAGCTATCTGGCTGCCTGAGACCTGCTATATGGAGAAACGAGTACAAGTTCGACCAATGCTCCCGTATGCTGAGAAAACAAGGGTGCAATAGCTGGATACATCATGTACCGAAAGACAAACCAAGAAATAAGAAACATTTGCTACGTAGCAGAAATAATGAAACGGGCCCGAACTCGAAGAAAGGCATGGAGAGATCGCGTCCGAAGAATGCCGAATGGACATCTGGAGAAGATAGCATTCTACGGCAAAGTTAATAGAAGCAGACCCGTATAATCGACCCGGAAGACCGCAAAAAGGGTGGCATGAGTGCTGGACGTCGGGATCTGCGGACAAGCAAAACAGATCAGACAATGTAATAAAATATGCTTCTATATAAAAAAAGACCATAACAGAATCAATTCTTAAATAAACGGTGAAGAAGACACTCTGGATTTCAAATTCTTAACATATCAAAACTTTTGAGTTTTTTGACAGATATAAACATTTGATATGTTCTGGTATTCTTTACGAATTTTAATGCCATATTCCTAAATTTTGACTGAGCACCGCTCAGACGTCGACATGAATCTATCAACATGGCGATATGGATATGACCTAAGCCTAATTGTCCCACGACATGATTTGCATGTTACATCTTGAGTTCTTGCAGAAGGTTGCATGGTCAATCAGAAATTACGTTGAAGCTAAACTTTTTTGGCGTGATCAAAAATTTTGGAGCAATTAGTCATGGATAATACACCTAGATAATGCATCATATATGTATATACCTTACGCTCCTTTAACTCCCATTTAGAGTGTGGGGTGTCAAATGCAGCAACTCTCATATTATTCCTTGTTCTGCCTATATATTGTATTTTAACCAAAAATATCACTGCGTTCGATTTTGCCCCCTACACCTTTTTTCTATTCTTAAGAGGGTTGCCATAAAAATAGCTTTTTCGTTTTTCAACATATTCTCCTTGGAAGTCAATACACTTCTGCATTCACTAGAACAAATTTTGAAAGCACTTTTGCCACTCAGAAGTGAAACCCTCCAAAACGAGCTGCTTAAAGGCTTCAACAGCTTTCATAGGTGATGACGAATATTGACACCGCATTTTGTTTTAGATATTCGGAAACAAAAGGAAATTTTTGAGAGCCAAATCAGTGCTGTAAGGCAAATGATCCATTGATTCGATCTTTTGAGTGTTCAAAAACTCTCTTGCGTGAGCCGACACGTAACAGCTCGCGATGTATTGGTGAAGGATAATTTATTTTCGGCGGTTTGTTTTCCTTAATTCTCTAGAAACTTCAAGCAAACAAATGACAGTTTACTACTCAGTATTGACTATTTTAAGTTTTTCGAGTGATACAATTGCAACATGACCAGATTTTCTGAATACCTCCGAAACAGGTAACGATTTGCTTTGTGGTGATTCTTCCGGGACCAACTTTTGTCGGGCTAAGCTTGCTTTGGCACACTCATACTATTGACTGCTGTTTGGTTTCTGGCTCATATTCATAGATCCTAGGTTGGTCCCCTGTCCAAGCCGAAAATCGCAATAAATCAATGTACGAAATTTTTCTTGAGTTAATACCATCTTTTAGGGCAGAACAAATGAAGCTCGTAGGGGTTAAACTACAACATACCGAACTTTTTGTTAAAAATATTGAATTACAGCTCATCACACGTAGTGCTGTAAAGGCACGAAATAAAAAAGGCAACCCTAATAAAACTGAAGAGGCTCATAAGAGAAGACAATTTTCTGCAACTGAGGAAGCAAAGATCGAAATGCTGAAGGCCGAGACAGAACTGCTTCGAGGATTGGAAAAAGAGCTGGCATAGATGTAATGTATTATATCTGGATTGAGGACTATTTTGAGGTTCACAGAATATACCTTACATTCGGGGATAAATAAATATTTTTCGAATAAAATAAAAGGTTGCCTTTTCTTTCAACAGATCTCGTGCACACAATTAGAGCTCTTTGACTTTGTATTTATAAATATAATATATATATTATACATACTAGGCCGGGTCGATTTGTGGGGAGGCAAAAAAATCGCCCATTGCTCTGTGGAAATCATATTCTAGGGATCAAAATAAGAAACTTTGCCGAAGGAACCATACCTCTAAAACGAATTCTGATGTCCCCCAATTTGGGTCGAACTTTTTAGTTTCTTTTCTCACGTAAAGGCCAAAAATGGTGATATTTTGAAATTATTGTATGGGGAATCCCCCAGGGGAGTTCCAGGGGGTGTGTCACTGGCATGGGTGGATCGGCCGTCCAAAGTTAGTGGGGGTCGGTCATGCATTTGGACTCGATTGGAGCACTCTAAATGGGCCAAAGAGGGATTTTTCGTTCGACCCAAATTTGGGCCTACGGAAAGTCAAATCTCGTTTGGTACCGAAAACTCTCAATTTATTGGAAAAAAGTCGTCGCGTTGTTGTGTGTGAAACAATGCTTTCAGACTATCAGGACAAGCTCAAATGCATCATTACGGGAGATGAGACTTGGATTTATGCTTACGACCCTGAAACAACCGACCAATCAAGCGAATATCGTGCTAAAGGCGAGGCCAGACCGAAAGGAGCACGTCAAAGTCGTTCAAATATAAAGGTCTTGATGACATTTTTTTTTCGATTTTCGTGGTGTGGTGCACTATGAAGTCCAAACTGTTAATGAGGAATATTATTTGAGCGTTATGCGTCGTTTACGTGAAGCAATTCGTCTAAAAAGACGAGAATTATGCCCAACAACTCTTGGTTTTTGCATCACGATAATGCTCCGTCTCACACTGCACTCGTTCTTCGTGACCATTTCGAAAAAAATTCCACGCATATCGTTCCGCAACCACCGTATTCGCCTTATTTGGCTCCGTGTGACTTCTGGCTATTCCCAAAACTCAAAAGACCACTCCGGGGAATGCGAGTCGATTGAGGAGATAAAAGCTGAATCGCAGAAGGTGCTGATGGCTATACCGGAAATTGACTATTTGGCATATTTCGGGGACTGGAAAAAACGTTGGCATAAGTGTATTTCATCGAGAGGGGATTATTTTGAATGGGAGGAAATTGATTTACAAGAATAAATAAAGATTTTTCATTTTACAACCAAATTCACCTTACTTTTTGCCCACAGTAGTATATAACTGGCGCTTACACTATTTTATTGGATGATTGGCTGTTTGGCTGAGCTTCTACTCCAATTTATGGTGTGCGTCTTGATATTTTTCAACAAATGGAGGTGCTTACAGTCTAAATCGACTCCGAACGAAAATTGGTTTTTATGAGGACCTTTTTCCAGGCAGAAATACATTTTTTTATTACTGAAAATTTTTTCTATTATTTGATGTGCATGCACGGAGATTCGAACCTATGAATTACCGAAGGGCAGCCACGCAGCATCCATTCGGCTTCGGCGGCCACTCTTGGACGTTATTAACCATAAATTGCATACACACGGGAACCTGATTGACAATAAATCCCTTTCAGTAAATAAACTTTTAAATTCAAAGTCAAAAATTCAATTTAATATTTGCCAATTTATGATATTTCAATACAACTACGTGAATTCGTCATATTTGGTATTAATTACCATACAAATATTATTTGCAAATAAACAAATTGCTTTATGTTGTTACCATGGCATTTTATCTTAGTTGTTTGCATACATACCATACATACGTATACAGGGTGATTCATCTCAATTTTTGTTTGAGCTACCAATTTTTTTTTAAATTGACTGCTATTTAAGATAAAAATCCGTGATGATTCCGAAATCTATGAGTAGCTTATGATTAGAAATTTAGTAAGTGGGTCGACTTTCTCTGGAGCAAAGTTCACTGAATGGGCTGCCAAACGCCTGGTGGAAGATGAGCATATGCGCCGAAAAATCAACTTTTCAGATTAACGCTACGGCAATAAGCAGAAGTGACACATTTAGGGCTCCATAAATTAACATTTCGTCATGAAAAAGCCGATGCTACTGCAACGAGAGACTATTGGGTGTGAATTTTGGGCGAGTGGCATCATCAAAGAGCGATATTTTTTTTTCGAAATTGAGCAAGAGGCAGTCGTTACTGGCAATGACGATTATTAAAGCGCTTTTTGAAACTAAATTTTTTGTTTCCAAAATAGAAGGAGACGTCATAGAGGGCATTTGGTTTCAGCCGGATGACACCACTGCTATGCAATCAATTTTCTTTCGATATTTTGTGCACTGTCCTCGAAGATCAAGGTAGAACTACTCAAAAATGAATCCCCCTATTGGCGGCGTTATATTTTTTTGCAAATGGCGTCGTCGTACATCAATCATATTTGACACTTGTACAGCTGTACTTATAAAGGGTGATTTTTTAAGAGCTATAAGAAATTTTTTCAAAAAAACGCACGTAAAATTCAGAAAAATGCATGCAATTTTTATTTAAATCGATAGCACAATCAATATAATTTAATGTTTGAAGATTATCTCATGCAAATGTTGACCGCGACTGCGCTTCAAATGGTCCATCCGCTCAGTCCAATTTTGGTATACTCTTTCCAATGTTTCGGCCGGTATCTCACAGATAAATGCTTTAATGTTGTCTTCCAATGCGTTAATTGAAGTAGGATTGTCTGAATAGACATGAGCTTTAACATAGCCCCCCAATTGACAGGTAACGAACGTGAAATGAAATGTTGCACGAACTCGCCTCTCAACAACTCCATTGTTGAGCGTTCTGTGTGGCATATGGCTCCGTCTTGCTGAAACCACATAGCATTGCATTTTGGGTATAAAAAAGTTGGATATCATTTCACGGTAGCGCTCACCATTCACAGTTACGTAACGATTCGCAGCATCTTTGAAGAAGTACGTGCAATGGTCCAATGATACCTCCAACCCATAAACCGCACCAAACTGTGACCTTTTCTGGACACATTGGTAGCTCCTGCAAAGATCCCCATCACTCAAAGTCAATTTTTTCAATTAAAAAATGTATTAACAAAATAAATGATTAATTTTGCGCCGCCTTATATGAAACAAGGTAATAAGCAAATTAAAATATTTAATGGACTTGAAGTTTTGTCTATTATCGCGCAATATTTTCACCTGAGAAGACCACTATTAAAATTTCCCCTGAAATATTTTTGTGCAACATTTTAATTCCAAGAAGAGCCAAGATAGAATTTTGGAAAAACTTCTGTAGCAGTATGGAAGACACTAATGAAGGGGCTAGACTTAGGAAACTGCTATCCAAGAATCCGTCTATGCCATAAACAATACGAAAAATTAACGGGGAGTGGGCTGACAACTGTGAGGACTCTCTAAAAGACCTAGTCAGCACACATTTTTCAGGGTGTGCGGACACCATAGATGATCTCGAATCTAGAAGAGATATTGTGCACGACATCCCAACAAACATAAATACGACCAACAAGATAGAATGGGCTATACAAAGTTTCGACCAAACGGTAAGCCATTTTGTGGAACCATGGTTAAGAACGATATTCAAGGGATGCTTGAGGTTCAGCTATGTTCCTGTATTGTGGAGAGAAGCGAGAGTTGTGTATATTCCAAAAGCTGGAAAATGCAATCCTCTCTACTCGAAGGAATACAGGCCCATTAGTCTGACCTCACTTCTCCTGAAAACGTTAGAGAAGATTCTAGACACATACATTAGAGACACAATTGCGCCGGACGTATTATCCAAGGCGCAGCACGATTACACTAAAGGCAGATCTGCTGAAACTGCACTTCACTCACTTATACTAAACATAGAAAAGGCGTTAGAAGATAAAGAGTATGCTGTAGGAGTATTTCTATATATATCAGGGGCCTTTAACAACGTGACGAAAGATGCTATTTTAAATAGCATAGACTCACTTAATGTGCAACCCGCGGTTTATCTATGGATAAAGCAGCTATTAGCTAGCAGGAAGATAATAGCGAAATGAAACTATACGCCCGTAATGCGTTGTACGCATGTTAAAGGACGCTGGGCGTTACTTGGGGTCTATCACCCTCTCTGATGCATTGGTGCTACACTGGACTAGTTAGACCGATATTGCTGTTTGTGGCCTTGTGGTATGGTGGACTGTGACAAGAAAACTGACATACTAAATGCCGCTGGAAAGGATTCAACGACTCGCTGCTCTGGACTAATTTGACCATATGCAAAACAGCAAAAGTTATGTCTACAACTAACGACAAAAAAACTGACTCAATTCGTGCTTACGCTCTAGCGAAAATGCTAACAGGTCATAATCTATTGGCTGCGCATGCGTACAAGATAGGGATTGCTAACACGGACAAATGCAAGAAATGCAGAGAGGATGTTGAGGAAACTTTAGAACACCTTCTGTGCGTTTGTCCGGCATTATTAAAAACGCGTCTAAGATGTCTGGGAGCCCCACTGTTTGACGTCTCAAAAGCGGATCTCCCAGCTCTATTTGGATATGCATGGCTTATTGCCAACCAGGCTAACCTAACCTAACCTAACCATAATTCCAAGATCCATATAATTTTGAACCTATCAATTTGATATTTTTCAGATATTTAAAAATAAGGGTCAAATGTTATAAGACCTACAGATTATTGCAAATCGGCTGCTAATTAGGGAGAAAATGGAACAAATTTATTATCTCATATTATTTTGGTCTGAGAATATGCTTGCTGAAATTTTCCTGGGAATATTTCTGTGGAACATTTGAACCCTCCTGCGACTCTATAAACTTATTTTATTTATTTACTTTTAAATTTTAAAATTAATTTATTTTTAATACTTCTAAATTTTAAAAATAAGGAAAGGAAAAAGGAAAAAAGGCGTTAAATTTTTTTAAAGACCCCGAAAGACAAAATTGTGGGCACATTTACCATGCGAGTTTTTCCAAATAATTTAGATCGCCTTGTGAATAAATTATGGAAGTTACAGAAAAAATTCCTGCTGCTGTTAAGAACAAAATGGCCGGTGGTTCAATATTTTACAGCTCTTTTGCT
>JAYXIM010019197.1:0-10851 GCA_037575425.1 Anastrepha fraterculus
CAGTATGCGTCATTTTGACCCATGGTCTATGTATGTTTTGCCATCTTTCGGGTAGTGACATTCAGTGCCATCAGTGCAAAAATTTACAATTTTCTAATAGTGGAGTATCTGGAGCGTTAAAAACGTTAAAACCTAGGATGTCTCAGGGACTAGATGAAATTAAATTATCTTTGCGAAAATGTGTTGTGAATAACATAAATAATAATCTCTACCTATTTAAAAGTTGTGCATTTGATTTTTAAATAGCAAAAATTTATGATTGCAATAACTTATGTGCTATAATGCAAATAACGTTGTAGAATTTATTGTTTTTGTAACAGAAGTGGAAGCAAATGAAAAAATAAATAGATTATGGATAATTAAATGTTAAAAAAAAATATTATGTAAACTATTCGTTTATTTAAATAATTAGCATACAAAAAAAATAAAAAATTGTTTTCTGTTATTATAGCATAAAAGTAAAATCGAATTAATTATTAAAAACAAAAAAATTATGACTATTTAAAAGAAAAAAATGAATTAACAAAAAAATTTGTCTATTGAAATCATCAAAGTATCAAATATCATCTTCAATTTCACTGATGTTAATCATAGGCGCTACATTTAGACAGCTGTCGTCGTTGCACTGTAGGCATGCTACACTGCAGTATAATCCACTTTTTCGGCATCCGCATGCAGCTCCACATCCTTTTTTGCAATTGCAAAATAACATTTTTAATAAATTTTCCGGAGCATGTAATTGATTCGTAAATAAGGGTGATAAGTATTATTGGAATAGTTCCATCCCCAATTTTCGATGATTAAATCATTCCCTAACCACATCTGGATTTGTAGATAAACCCGTTTTAAGTGTTCAAATGCTGCATCAGATGTGGGAGGTAACGAAGATAAAAGAACACTTGTGTCTTTGCCAGTTGCTTTGATAAAGGAATTGAACCAGAATGTATTCAAATCTGTCATTTCATGTCGATTCAGGTATTAGCTCATCAATATGTTGAAGCATTTTGTCACTTGCTGAATAATTTTCATTATCATACACTTGACTTCTTATGTCTCTTCTGATAATTTCGCTAGCTGCTTTTAATATTCGAAATTCCTCTTCTTTTTTATTGTCACATTTTTGACTGTACCAATTTTCGGTCAATATATCATGATTCATTTTTTTAAAACAAATAATTGTGTTTGATCCAAATTTACATGATAAAATGATATCATCATGGTAGCGATCTATTAATCGCTTTCGAATAGTTTTTTCATCCGGGACATGATCAGTTGTTATTGTATTTTTGAGCTGTTGCATCGTAAACTGGCAGTCTTCATTTTCTTCGATGTACTTAAATATTTCTTCCATTGCTGCGTCTATTTTCAAAACTTAATTAATTTTGTTCTCAACATCTTTCTGCTCCACGGATTTAAGAAGCGATTTTAAACAATCTTTGTGATATTTTGCTTTAAGTGCTTGTAAATCTATTACATCCGAAATTCTTTTATGCATTTCTCTATAATAATCATCTTTCTGTACAGCGATAAATTTTCGGACGTCATCGCTCAAAGTTGGAATATTTATATATGAAATTATTCGTCTTCTATTCTTATTCAATTTGGCTTCTTTTATTGGATTAGCTTCTTGTCCACAAATGAAACAGTTATTTTCCCAATCGAAGTGAGACAAATGAATGGAACTCCGGAGTTTTTTTTTTGGAGAAGACGGTGCAGTAGTCCTTTCCTTTTTATAGGCATCAATATATTTTTGGTGAATATATTTTCCAGGACAACCTGAATGAGCGTATACAAATTCAGCTTGTAAGTGAGGTAACAAACCATCCTGTCGCTTACTTGAAGCAGCTCTCAAAGTTGTTATCCCTCTACTGATTTTCACTATTTCTCCAAGATTTATTACATTTGTACCAGAAGATGGATCCAATTTTTCGCATATTATACAGCTACGTTCATCAGTAAGGCTGCTAGTCGATGGTTGATCCATTATCGGAAAGCTGAAATAGAAAACAATTTAATACTCCGAAATATGCGAGGTTTTCAAGTTGCTCCGATAACTAAACACTTTTGCAAAATTTTGGAAGTTTTAAATAAAATCCCAAAATTTTCACTATTACGTATTCACAACATTCGCTCAACACGTGTCACTTATAACTGAACTAGCCAGAACAAATTCATAGTACGCCGCAGCTGGCGTTCCCCTCTTCAAGTTTGACTACCTGCTCAAGGTCTCTTCGACCCGTCAAATAAAATGGAACGTTGGGAAGATGTTTGTCTTTATCTATTTAAGTAAAATTTAACGTAGAACTAAAAAAAAAATTTTCCAACTCAATATTAGGCTCCAATATATTAATTTTTCATATTTTTTTGTTTAAACAATGAAAAAATTAATTGCACAATATAATATTGGTAGAAGTTACAATTTAGAGCATACAAAAGAAAATCCAGTTGGTTACATGGCAATTCATTCAGTCCCTACGAGATCCGAGGTCAAAACCCCTGGGCACTCCACTATAAGGGAAAAATTTATTCAAGTAGGAGTACATTTTGCATACCTTTTTTGAATTCAGTTTTACTTCAATGATGGAGGTTTTCAGATACTGAAACAACTAATAGCTCGTTCCCACGAAAGTCGTTACCGGAATTAATCGATTTTATACTCGTCAATGACTGTCACTCCATACATGTTTAGGGGATGTTTATACTGCTGCAACTACAAAAACAATAACATAGTTTGAGGTTGTAGAGGACGCACTATCCGTCTTCACGGAAAATCACTTTGCCCTCTTTTGATGCTTGTAACAAAACACAGTTGAAATTAATTGAAGAGTAGAAACTGAGTTGTTCGTAGACTCTTGTAAAGTTTTGAATTGATTGTTTGTAACAGAGCTTAAAGTCATAAAAACATGTGCTTGATTTGGATGCAGCTCGAAAGTTCATTCCTTTGTAGCTAGCACCAGCTGTTATATTTTCATTCCGGTTTCATTGGTATACGGCTTGTATTTATGAAAATTAAAATTACTTGCTCTGTTAACCCATAATCATCAAATCGCATTCACTTCAGATTTATTTGATATCTCAATCCTGAAGCTTATAGGGTCCCTGTATGAACACCCTTTTTTCGGTGTTTGGCCGAGCTCCTCCTCTTGTTTGTGCGTGCATCTTGATGTTCTTCCACAAATGGAGGGGCCGGACCTACGGCCTAGCAGCTTTTTTCATGTCAGAAATACACTTGGAGATTTTCCATTGCCTGCCGAGAAGCGATCGCTAATAGAAAAAAGCTGTTTCCATCCAGTGCCGAACCTGGGCACTACCGAGTGTAAGTCAAGCGCCAACCCATTCGGTTGTGGGGACGCCGTATTGAAAATAGATAATAGTGCTTGAAATTTAACCGTTATAGAGGAAAATTGCTATCTAGAAGCTCTTTTGATAGCAAATTGCAAGGCAAGAATCGAATTCTATTAATTCACGCGAAGTAGGTAAAAGGTTATGAAATAAAATTAGCATAAACTGAGTGATATTGGCACCACATATAATATTAAATATTTTAATAACTTTTTTTCTTACAAATTAACTTTAATGATTTTTTATAACGAAAACATATTTCATTTTCTAACCATAACCACAAAAACTGTAATTGTTTTTTTTATAAAAATTTATTTCATTCTAAAACAAAAAAAAACGTAAATCCAAGTTTCAAACTTTGGCAAATTTTTTAAATATTCATCCAATTTTCATGCAAATTTAAACTGACAAAATTTTCAAAAACTTTTTATTCAAATTTTTTAAAAAAATGTTTGGGAATACGCTTTTATAGTCTATATAAAAACTTTGTGTTCATATTTTTTGGAAAATTTTTGGGAATACGCTTTTATAGTCTATATAAAATTCTAATATAATAAAGACCAATTTTGAAGTCGTTTAAATTCGAGTTGAATTTTTATAATTTTTTTCATTGACGATGTTGCTAATTTTCTCCAAATAACGAATACCCGAATTTTTATTTATTATTTTTTATTATACTAAATTATTTTTTTTTTTAATTAACATTATACAAAATTATTATTTTTTAACTAAATATTAGTATAAAATTTTTTTAGAAAATTTTAGTATAAATTTTTTTAGAAAATTTTAGTATAAATTTTTTTAGAAAATTTTAGTATACATTATTTTAGAAAATTTTAGTATAAAATTTAATGGGCTATATAACTGTACTTTTGATGAATTGAAAAATTTTTGTCGAATTTTTACAAAATTTGTTTGAGACTTTCATTATTATGGTATTTTTGATATAATGAATTTTATAAAGAAAAAATAATTTAAATTAAAAAAATTTATAATAAATAGTCAACTTTTATCAATATTTGCTACTTTTATAATTTTGAAACCGCCTATTGTTACAATTTTCGTTATGGAAATGACTTCAAACAGGTTTCTGTATAATCTTCAATTCCTATATATTATATATATATAATTGGCGCGTACACCCTTTTTGGGTGTTTGGCCGAGCTCCTCCTCCTATTTGTGGTGTGCGTCTTGATGTTGTTCCACAAATGGACTGGCCTACAGTTTCAAGCCGACTCCGAACGGCCGATATTTTTATGAGGAGCTTTTTCATGGCAGAAATACACTCGGAGGTTTGCCATTGCCTGCCGAGGGGCGACCGCTGTTAGAAAAATGTTTTTCTTAATTTTGGTGTTTCATCGAGATTTGAACCGACGTTCTCTCTGTGAATTGCGAATGGTAGTCACGCGCCAACCCATTCGGCTACGGCGGCCGCCAATTCCTAGGCAATGGAATAAGCGCTCACATTCCGGTTCAGCTCGGCGATTTCCATGATTTTATCAATATTTTCGACGAGCGGCCTTTCATAACGAAATCGGTAGAATCTCTGCTTCGCTGTTGCATTCAACACTGTACTGGGTTCATAAACACCGAAAATTGTTCTAGGCGCTTATTCCAATTATTTTTTTTTTCATTTAAGTGCCAAAGAATTTATCGATTTTGCTCTTTTTTTAACTTCAGTTTGGAACTCTGAAACACACAGCTGACCTCACCAAACTCAAAACTGTTAAAGAACTTTTTTAAAAGTGTGATATCATCTCTAAATCACCATATAAAACGACTCGGCACTTAATACGCAAGGTGGCGCAAAACTAATTATCAAATTTTGCTTTTGAAAAACTTTTTTACTAAATGAAAACAAAGTATTTTGAGTAATTTCATTGCTTCTCTGTTTGTATACATCGGCTGTCTAGTTCACAAGTGTCAAATATGATCGGCATACGACGTCATTTGCAAGAATTATAAATCTGCCGATAAAGTGATAATTTTGCGCCACCTTGTATAAACATCGTGAGACTCTAAGGGCATTAAGAACTTTTTACGTCACCTTATGTAATTCTAAATGACTAATCTTACACACATAGATGGCTGACGGGAACGTGACAGGAATAAACCTAATTCCTTTCTTCTTATTATTATAATTATTATTTTTATTATAAAAATTGTTATTATAATGTGCGATTCCCTTCATAGATTCAGAGTATTTATTTCTCAATAACTTTTTTAGTACTATGACAACACTGTTGCCATCATCATCAAGCCGTTTCTGTACCTGCTTCGCTCAGCCTATTAGCGTTGAGTTAATTCACATAACTAACAGGCTGAGATGTGGATTTTAGTCGCCTCTCACGACAGGCATATGTTACAGTGTGCGAATTCTAGCCCCTTAATCCGCTGGTAGATTATTTCCTTTATTATTATTATTACGTTTTTTGGGAATTTTTCATCCGCCATGTTGAATTCCACTGGTGACTCATAAAATCATATAAAGATATTTGCTTTCTACTGAAACTATATCATTCTACTCCCAATCCAACTGGCAATAAGTAAACAATGCCAGTTTAATCTGTTGAACTCATATGTACGTCCCACTGCCCTTGAAAGGGTTAACACATTTTGTTTACTAATTTCAATATTCCAATCTACCAAATCCGCCAAATAAGGGAACTTGATTAATACTTCAACTACTTTGTGTGAATTTTTTAAAGCTAATGCACTGAAAATGCATTAGGGTCGGCAGCTGGCACTTCGTATTTACATATATTTTTGTTTAATAGCTAAAATAGAAATAAATTATTTCATAACTAATGCGATCCATAATAGTACTTTCCATATTTGGTATTAAGTATAGTAGCAGCCATTGAAGTCCGGACACTTGTGAAGCGGTACTAATAATAATAATTGGCGCTTACACCCTTTTTTGGTGTTTGGCTGATGTTTTCCTCTTATTTGTGCTGTGCGTCTTGATGCGTCAGTTTTACGCTACCTCCGGACGGCAAATGGTTTTTTATGCCGAGCTTTTTCACGACAGATTGCACTCGGATTTACCATTGTCTGCTGATGAGCATCCGCTAGTAGAAAATACTTTTTTTTATCAATTGGTGTTTCATGCCCGGGGTTTCGAACCTGGGCACTACCGAATGGTAGCTACGCGACGCCAATCCATTCAGGCACGGCAGCGGTCAACTACAGTTGAATTTGAATGCAATCTATTAAACTTGAAATTTATTGTGCGCCTTAGTTCACATACCCTTTTTTGCATTATTCGAATGTGCACACTTACCTTACTACTCCTCAAAACAAAAATTTCTATCACTCAAAAAAAATTTTTTTTTAATTAGTAAAAAATTGATTGAAAAACAAAATTTCGTATAAATGTTCATATCGTATATCCATTCTTAATAATAAAATTCATTTCAACATAGATTTCACTTGTACAAAAATACAATAAAAATTGAGTGGATTTTTGAGTTTCCGGATTTCAGTGTGCGTTACTGTATGTACGCACACCTACATATTAAAAATTCACCGCCCACTGCACTCGCAAAATGACTCCACTCAGCAATTCATTGAACATAGAACTCCAACTTCACTCAACACCTTACAGATTCCCACTCAACTCAATGTAAACAAATTTTTAATTGACGTAGAGTCAAGCATTTCGGTTGCAGTTGGTGTGCACAGATATGTGTACATCAGTCATTCTAGTCAACACATGCGAGTCGGTCCAAGTGGTTTTAGCCAACGCAATAAAAGACAAAACAATTAAGTTTATTACGGAATACTGGTACAAAGACTCAAAGTGATTCATCTTTAGGTGCACGTGCGTCTTGCGAGTTGTTCATTATCAAAGCAGTGCATGTAATACCTTGCGCACCTGTGTGTTTGTGTAGTGCCAACAATACGCGCATACCAGTAGTGTTCCAGTGAACATCTGCTTTAAGTGAAGTAACAAAGCAGACATAGTCGTAGAAGAAAATAAAATAACTGAGAGCATCAAAAGTACGCCGAAAGTATTGTTGAAGACTTCTTGGTTATGAGTGTCAGAAATGTGAATGATTGTTTGCGGAAGTATGCGCGTGTTTTATGGAGCGCACACCGATTACCTATTTGTTTTTGTGCCAAATGCAGCCATGTGTAAATCAACTGGTCATTCCGCGTGGTGGAGATAATTTGTTGGGCAAGAGGCCGCTGCTGCTCGCTCATGCAGCATTGTTAGAAGCTGTGGCTGTCTTTCTGAACTTCTAGAAATTTCTGCGTTGATTTTTTTTCTGCTTTGTTTAGTAATAAAATTATTTCATTAGATTTTTTAACTACACTGAATATTTTTTTTAATCAGATAAAGGGTGTTTGTTTTAAACGGGTGTTTGTCTTTCGCAAAGGGTACGTGAAGTGGTTTATCTTCATTAGCGCGATAAGTAAATTTTTCTAAAAAATTGGTACACAATTTAAATAAATCGTTTGTTGTTGTTGTAGAAAACATTATTCTAAAGAGTTTTGAGAAGTGCTACTTGACATTCCTTGGCCGAATATAAATCTGGGTTCAATTTTTTTGTATCAAATAAGGGTTTTCTAAGCTGAGGTGTTGTTTTGATATTCAAAGAAAAATGCAATTTTTTAATATAAATGATCGGATGTTTATTTCATTATAAAGAAGAAGGTTTGCCGTTAATAGTTGAAAATAACATCAGGAAAATGGCTACCATGACCACGCTTACGGGACAATATCATTTTCATGAAATTTTCCATAACCGAGTTTCAAATTGGCTGCCCTATGTCCTCGATAGCCTCACGGATTCCATCTTTGAGGTCTTCAATCGACCCTGGGCTGTTGGCGTAGACCTTCTCTTTCACTTGGCTCCAAAGAAAAAAGTCACAAGGTGTTAAATCACAAGATCTCGGTGGCCAATTGTGATCACCTCTTCGAGAGATAACACGGTTCGGAAACTTTTCCAAATTTCGAACTTTAGAAGAAGTTTTAGAAAAATCCGACTGATTTTCATTAAAGCTCCAAAATTTTTCATCAGAACTTAAAAAAAGATGGTTACGCAATTTAATAGCCCATTCAATTTTAATATAACCAAACACTTTGAAGTAGCTCAAAATTATCGTTGATTCGTTATGTAAACAAAATGCGAACAACCGTCAAGGAAATGCTAAAACTACGCTGGCCAGAGTAAATTACCTATTATTGCTTTGCATAAACGCTTTTTAAATTTATAAATTATAAATTTTAAATTTAGAGAAATACATCCATATTTACTCCGAAAAACTGCTGTTTTACTGTATTTTAGTGCTTTTTTATTTTATTTTTTTAGCACTCTTTTCAATACAGAGATTTCGATAATAACCCTGGACAGCAGCACAAAAAACAGGAAAAGAGTGCGGTATAGCAATTGTAAAAAAAAAAAAGAATATTGGGCCACCTGCTATTTGGTCCCTGAACACCACGATGTTGTGTTATTTTTGCAGTGTTATGAAGCTTTCCTAATTCGGTCTCAAATTGATCAAAATTATTTGAAATAAATCATGTAAAACTATATTTGCCATTAAAATCGTTTTTACGAGTCTATAATAAAATTTAATGGCATATACATAGGTACAATATTTTTGTGGAATATTTTAACCCAATATTTTTTTATCCGCTTAGGCCATTTTAACCCTTATTTAAAAAAAAACAAAAAAATATTAAGTTTGTAGGATCGATGGAGGTTTAACATCTTCAACAAAAGTATACCCCGAAAAATTTCAGTATGAGTCTTCTCAGAAGGAGACAATGTGCGATAGCGGAAAATGTACACCATTAGTTTGTTTCCAACACTATTAAACCTATCGTACTCACTATCTTCTCCAATAAAATAGCCTACATTGCTCATATTTTTTAAGAAGACCAAAGAATACTGTGAAAATATAAAAATTAGTTGCATTTGCTTTGTCTTTTTTTGGAGTCTCTTAGGAGGGTTAAAAATCTTCGCATTAAATGTTTGTGTTAATTTATCCTTTTATTTGGATTTGACGTGACATATGATCGTGACATCATCATAACATTTGTTATCATAACATTTGTTATGGTCCACAGCTCTTCCTTTTTCATGATTGCTATATCGCATTCTTCTGTTTGTTTTTTTTTGTTCCATTTTGTCACACAGTGCGGTTAATAATTTATGCCCTCATAAAATGAAGAATTCATATTCTTCAAGACTCATTCAGTAAATGAGTTTTACAAATATAAAAAAACAATCAAATGTTAAGATAAGAGTTTCTATTTTGCTATATTGCGAGAATTCATGTATGTAGGCCTATATACGATGGTGGTATATGATTTCTTTCTTTAGTCATTTTAAACAAATTGTAAACATTGTCGACAAGTATAACCATCCATGATGATTTGTCAAACTTTTCATATCATCCAACTATACGAGTACATACCCTGGGATCAGAAAGTACCGGGAATGTTTAAATAAAACAAAACAGAGTTAAATTTCAGGCAAATTTGTTTTATCTCCTTCAAAATATGACCCGTCTGAAGCAACACACATGTGCCAACGTTTAACCCAGTCCTCCATGTACCTTTGGTAGGCCGATGAAGGGATGTCCTTCAGCACCTTCGACGCATTCTCTTTGATCTCCTCTAACAACTGAAACCTCCTTCCACGAAGTGGTAACTTCAACTTGGGAAACAAGTACGGTGCTTGCACGATGGTATTTACTTGGTGTTTGTTCAAATAATCCAGCATAGTTTGGGCTCGGTGCGATGGCGCGTTATCATCATGCAAAATCCAAGAATTGTTTGCCCTTATTTGCGGCCGTTTGCGACGTACAGCATCTTTCAAACGCTTCAAAACGGATAAATAATATTCTTTATTGACTTTCTGGGCCGATGGAAGGTACTTATGGTGCACTACGCCTTGGCAATCCAAAAAAACAGTCAACATCACCTTCCCGGTACTTTTTGATCATAGGGTATATTGAAACCCCCATTGGTTAATAAACATGCGAATCTTATTACGTTTTTAATAATATGAGGTTTGTTCTAATGTACTGCACTACAGCCTGCGACAAATGATAGCATACATTTTGAGCAGTTTTTACTAGTTGTCTTCTTTTATTTTATTTATGTTATGTTTTTTTTTCGAAAGGTATAGCTCATTGTCTAAAATTCGAAAAAAGTCTCATCATTTTCTTTCCAATTCCCCAGTTTCTAATTGGAAAACTATGGTGAAAATATGCAAGCCCATGGAGGAAAAAATTTATAAAAACTCAATGGGATTTTTGAGCAACTTCAAGCTTATACTTTATTGTACTAAAATTTAATAAGCAATACAACTTCATGCCAGAAATCTTTCTAGAAACTCTTATCAAAAAATGTGTGAATTTTTTTTTTTTGTGAGACAATAAGCAATACTTTTATAGAAAAATTATGAAAATTTAAAAACAGATAAATAAAAAATAATCAAAACTGGTCAAAATGTTGACGTGCTATCGTTCTGTCACGGGTTGCATGTACGC
>JAYXIM010019199.1:0-10765 GCA_037575425.1 Anastrepha fraterculus
CACACTCTGTTCAGGTCAAAAAGCCCTATTATCTACAGAATAGTAAACTACGAAAGGATAGAGTAGGCAATCCACTCGTTCAAACCGTACAGATCACCCGGACCAGATGGTATTTTTCCAGCACACCAAAACCACTATTATCTCATTTACCAGGAAAAGAGTTCTAAATATACCCACCCTGGGAATAAATGAAATCGAGGTACCTCTAAAGAAAGAGGTTAAGTATCTAGGAATTATCTTGGATAAGAAACTTACTTGGGAGGCCCACCTCAACACAGTAATAAATAAAGCAACGAAAAACCTTTGGACAACAAAACAACTCTTGAGTAAATCCTGGGATCTGAACCCTAAAATGACCTTCTGGATCTACACCCAAATGGTAAGACCTATCGTACTAAATAGGGCTTTTAATCCATCATTAAAATAAATCAAACTACTGCTATATCAAAACTGTGTAAACTACAAAGGTTGGCGCGCCTAAGCATAACAAGAACCATGCGAAGTAGCCCAACTACTGGTATGGAAGCGCTTTTAAATTTACCACTGCTACATTTAGCGATACAAGAGGAAGCTACTATGCAAGCACTCTCTTTTCATATGAAAGAAAAACTTAAGCCAGGAGATCTTACTGGACACCTCAATATCTGGGATAAGGTTCAACATGAAGTATGCATAACCCAGGCAAATGACTACACGGAACCCGTACTCAATTTTATAAAGAGATACAAGGGTATTTTCCCGTATAGGGAAGAGTGGAACACTAACCAAACATGGCTAAATGATGATTCACAAAAATAGTACAGAGATGCTTCCAAAACGATCCAAAGAATAGGAGCAGGAAATTTAAGTACATATGCCACGATTTTCCATGCGGAGCTCTCCACCATAATGGAAACAGTGGAAATCATATTCAAAAGAGGATTCGAGAAAGTAGAAATTAAAATACTTTTGGACAGCCAATCGGTGCTCAAAGCCTTGAATGGCTTCACATTCAAGTCAAAAGTCCTAATAGAGTGTAACAATGCACTGAACACACTAGCCACTCATAATCTGGTCTCACTGATTTGGGTACCAGGACATGAAGGAAACGAGAAGGCAGACTTTTATGCTAAACAAGGGGCAGAAGGATTGGATACAAATGGATACAAACAAAAATCAGCGGCCTTAATCACTCCAAAATGTTTTTGAACTTCAATACCAACAGAGCAAAATCTGCTCTAACCCTAGATAAAAAAGGCCTCAGATTACTCTGTGGAGGACTTACAGGTTCCTTTACCTGTAATAAACACTTTAACACAATAGGGTTATCTAATACAAGATCATGATCACCAGCCTTCAATCAATGTATAGAACGTAAGCGAAAACTATCTCAGAAAGAGGAGAAAGAACCAAAAAGTTAACGAACGGAAAATTATCCAAAATTATTATGCAAAACTGGTAGAAGAAAATACATCAGCTGAGTTGGTATACAAATGTTTGTATTATCAAAAACAAATTACCATAAATATTCTTTAGGTACTCACGCTTTTTGTTGTTAAATTTTCCATTTTATTATTTCTAACTAAAAACGGCAAATTTGAAGTCAGCTCAAGGCAAGAAATGCTTTAACTTCTAGACTTTTCAAAAAAAAAATTTCGCAATATGCCTACAGATGATGGCTAAAATTTCTTCTTTTAAGTTTTCTCCATGTTCTTTCTTCAATCAGTATCCCTAGGACCATAACAGGTACTCTTATAGATTTATAATTATAATAATTTTGGAGTTCTGTGTTCTAACTGAAACGTTCAAGTACTTTTAAGAAATTCTGTTGTATTGGTAGAAAACTCAAAATGCCAACGGCACTGTTGTTATGTGCAATAGACTTTAGGTGCGTAACAAATCAAATATTAGCTCACATTTTCTCGTAAATAATAGCAATGCAGTCATGAATACAACACAGAAATTACCTTAATCAAATGACGGCAGTCGAACTATGCTCATTATCAATTAAAGTGCAGTTGCCAGACATGCCGCCAGCAAATAATTCATACAACTCGACCACCGCTCACACATTGTCACAGTTCCTACTGCAATAAATATTTCGGTGCCTATTAGCCCTGTAGGGAAAAATACTGGTTGTATACTTAAATATTACCAGTTCACTTCCAAGCTCAACCAGTTCCTGTTCTATCTCTATCCACGTTAGCAAGTGGTATTTTCAATACGGCCATATGAAGTGTCAATTGTCCTGTTATGAAATAGTGAAATACCAGTTCGAACAATAAAAACAAAAATATAGTCCAATATGTCTCTAAAATATCCAGCTTTAGACAAGTCAAAATAAAAGAAACATCCATTCCATTCCAACACTCTTATATATAATATATTAAAAGAGTGTACGAATAAGTTTTTTCTTAAATTGAAATTAATTTCTTTAGCTGTCTTTCGTCCATTGCAAAGCAATACGCAGGGTAATTCTCTGGAATCCTATCAGTATGGACCATTTAGACGACCTTGACTACGCGTCATCGGCGCGCACTCTTATCATGGCATTTCAGACACGTGCAGAGTAACCTTGATGACCTAAGCTCCCAAGCCAAAAACGTTGGACGTTGGCGAATGTTAAATCGGAAGATGGATGTATGGCTGTGAAACGTGGTTGGTGTCTGTATCTGTAACGCGGAAGCTGTCGATATTTTTAAAGCGATGTCGAACAACAATTCTACATATCTGATGGTGCAAAAATTGGATTCCAAACGACAAACTACTCAATCGAAGCAGACAAAAACCAATTTATCTTAAAATACGAGAGCGAAAATGAAATTGGATTGGTCACACGTTGCACAAGCCAGCGACCGGGATAAGTTGAGTGGCACTGGACTGTAACCCACAAGGATCGAGTAGCAAGGGACGCCCTAAAAGATTTTGGCACGTAGCCGTAATGAATAATTTTTAGAATCATTATGAAATTATTTAAGACGAAAGTAAGAAGTAGGTTTCGTGGTTTCGCGCCCAAAGACGGCGCGATAGCAACTAATAATTGTTAAATTTTGGATTGACGGCAGCCGAATGGGTTGGTGCGTGACTATCACTTGGAAGTGCACAGGTTCGAAACCTCGAGCACGAAACACCAATTGATAGAAAACGTTTTTTCTAATAGCGGTCAATCTCGGCAGTCAATGACAAACTTCCAAATATATTTCTACTATGAAAATGCTGCTCATTAAAAACCATCAACCAACCAGAAATATAAATAAATATTGGATTCATACTTTATGCGTCCGATGAAATGAATGAAATGCTTTTTTATACATTCCTTATTCCTTATTTTCTTACTCCACGTATTTTGAAGCAAAATACATATTTACATTTACCTTGATATTATGTATTATGTTCATTACCCAAAAAACCCCAAAGAAATTTGTATGTTCCTTGAGGCTCTTATTTCCGTGGGTCCCGTCTATGTTGTACTCCATTATTTAATCGGTGCTAAGCACGTTTTTAAGATGTTTGCTGATATAATGCTGAAACAGACTACTTATTGCAGAAATCTGTCAAAAGTAAATTTAATGCATACTTTAGACATCGAAGATAATACACACCATCATAGAAAGGGTTTTCCGGCACCAAGATCATCTCATCAATCTTATTTATATATCTCCTTTAACTTCCTTTGACAAAACGCGTGTCTGGATATCTCGCCATATTCCAATTTTTTTGTTGAAGAATAGAAAGTAAGTCTACCAGTGCCACCTCGAGGTCTGTTTTAGACGTTGGTTGGTTAGTTAAAGTGGTGATTCGTTTAGAATCTAACCAGTGCTTCCGCACCATTTTGTTGCCACATCCCCGCTACTAACTTGTTTAACGGTTATTTAGAGCATAACTATATCCAGTCTGTGCGGTTCAGGAACCTTATTAAGTTATTCACGTCTAAGCCAGACAGTTGTTAGAGACTCTCGAACAGTGGTTTGCCCACGGTTGACATTATCTCCCTTCAGATGGCAAGGCATTCACTGAGGAAATGGACAATCCTTTCCTTTGTCTATGATTGCTTACAACTGCGCCAGTGTATGTCGTGAGGGATGCCAATTTCGGCTGCTTATTCCCCGATAGACCAAAAGCCAGTTATGACTGTCATGAGTCTCCAAACGTTCCGTCGTTTCATGTTTATCAATATTCACTTTTATTTGAGGTTGGTACGTTTTGCGTTTTTAACGTCTAATCTAATCTAAGAAATCTAAGATTTTCTTTATCAAGCGTTCCGTGATATGCGCAGATGAATTGTTGATTTTCTTCATGAGACTCAGGACTATCTGTATTGGCATTGGAACGATTGAAATCCTCATATTCTGAAAAAAAATTAGAAGAGCATATGATGCCACTTGAACCTACGCCATTTTCTTCTACTTGAATTAAAGACTGCAACATCTCAAAATTCCTATTGATTGGTTAAACTATTAGCACATATACTTTCCTTTCATTTTTTTTCTCAAATTCTTCTTAGTACTCATTTTTGCTCAAACTTTTAATTGACACTTTTTTACAACTTGGAAGCCAACTTCAGTAATCTTTGTAATAGATATAATTTTTATAAATGATTATGTACTTATAAACGTTTTTCAAATAAATCTATTCTTCAATATCTGTTTATGCATAATAATCGCGAAGCATTGGTGCCTCCATAGACGAGTCCTAAACTTGCTTACTTAAAAAAATTCAATTAACATGCAGCCAAATTAATCATTTTACTACCGGTATTATTATGAGCATGATTTTTTTCTATTAAATACTAGTATCTGAGCTAAAATGTTTCCGTAGTGGTTTGACTTTTCCCTGCAGGGAGTTTACATTTTAGTAGTGTATGAATGACTTTTGAATGCGCCCAGAAGCATGCAACCACCGTGTGATTTTGCACCAAACATTTTAAATTAAATAGTGCAACTTCCCAATAAACAAAAGTTCTGACAGTCAACATAAGTATGTATGCCTGCCTATGCTTGTTTGAGAGCGCAGCTGTCACTTCACAGGCGGTCACATTCTCCATGTGTTATCTTTTTCACTTTGCTACTGATTTTATGGTACAATTTGTTAGCATTTCATTTTTGTGGCTGACAGTTTTGCATACGTACAAGTACTCAGCAGGGGGGCGGTGTGCACAGGCACAAGTTTAAACATTGTTCGTTTGCTGCTATTGCAGTCTCCGTGGCAACTGAAGCTCATAAATTTTAGTTAAATATTTATTTGCAAAATTCTCGCAAAAGTTTTATGTGTAATCATAAATGTTGTTTGCTTGTTAACGCTAGTTCACCAGATCTTCACACTCGTCAGAAAGTGATAATTAGTGTCACACTGTTGACTAATTGTAAGAGTACGAACTTTATTTAAACAATTAATTCTTCCCAAAGGCTTTTGGACAGTTAAAAAGGCTTTTGGACAAAGTTTAATGTTGCGTGTATGAATAAAATTAGAATTTAGTTACAAGTGTCCTGTAATTAATTTTAGTTATATTGTTGCTTTTTATTTTAAATGCTTTGCGTGCTACATGTCGTATGAGCAACATTAGGGTGCATCAATCTCCATGCAAAAACCAAAAAAAAACTTCGATACGATTTTTCCATTGCAATTGTAAAATTTGTTATAGTTTTAGACTTCCATCAAAACATTTCGGAAGAATATTAAAATTTACCTCCAAAAATAGAAAACAATTTTAAAAATATTTTTTCCAAAATATTACCTCAGACAACAGAAGAGTTTGAACTTAACATATCTGCATAAAAATGTAGAAAAGCACTATTAACGGTATGAAAAAAAAGAGAGTTTCAAGCCGACTACGAACGGCATATATTTTTATGAGGAACGTTTTCATGGCAGAAATACACTCTGAGGTTTGCCATTGCTTGCCGAGAGGCGACCGCTATTAGAAAAATATTTTTCTTAATTTAGGTATTTCATCGAGATTCGAACCTACGTTCTCTCTGTGAATTCCGGATGGTAGTCACGCAACAACCCATTCGGCTACGGTGGACGCAACCCGCATCATTAAAAAGGTATTTTTTCACTCTTTTCACCGTTTCCATTAACGTCTCAATTTTTTCGTAAATATCCACATCCATTGATTCCTTTATTAAAATGGTGAATGCAGATCTTTCAAGTTTCTTGTATCTACCACTTTGGCGATTTTTTTGGAAAAATATTTTAAAAAACTAATTTTGTATATATCATAAAAATGAACAAACAACCATTCGTGCCTGAATACTGAAATTTGGTACAAACATGGTGAACCATTTTTTAGAGGTGAGTAAATCTGACAGAATTCTTCAAAACAATTTTATTTGCGAATTTATTATTGTGTTGCTACAAACAAGCACATTTCTTCACATTAAGAAGCCGTAAAGTAGAATTAAATTCTTTTAATGGGAACAAACCGAATGAACGATTTTACAGCACTCGGATTTCAATGTTCTATCTCTCGAACAGTACTTTTTTTTATATATAATTCTTCTCGTTTCGCTTTTATTTTGGCTTCACATATTTATGCGTATTGATTAAGAAGATTTAAGATTTTTCAATGTTGTTACAGCTCCTGCAGTGGTCGTTTTGGGGTACTCCCAGTCTGCTGGCATGCCTGCCTATAAGACAATTCTCTGTTAGAACCACAAAAAGATTTCTCACATCCTTCCTGTTAAGTTTCAGTGTTAAGTTTCGGTTTGTGCGGCCCATGCTCCATTCTGGTCACGTCATCGTACTTAATGCACAGGTCAGGGACTGAGTCCATAACACGTTGGTACATTTTATGGTGTGTTCATCTATTAGTAGCTTACAAGTTGCTAGGGGTGTAGGTATGTTCGCTCCATCTGATTGGATCGGTTATGGGGGTACCCAATCTCGCTAGCTCATCTACTTTGAAGTTACCTTCTATGTTTCTGTGACCCGGTACCCTGGGCGGATTTTTGTAAAGAACTATGTTGGTTCTTTAAAAACTTCGATACATTCTTTTAATGTCTCTGAGTTAATATTAGGTAGTGATTTCAGGGCCGATTGGCTATCTGAATATGTATTTATTTCTCTTGTGGTGAGGACACTTTTCTTTAAGACCAACAGGCTTTCCTGATAACCAGAATTTCAGCTTGAAATTGGCTACAATGATCGGGTAGCCGGAAGGAAATGCTGCCACTCATTTTCTCAGAGTGAAAGTTTCCGCCTACGTTTTCATTGACCATTACGCCATTGTCTCAATCTTCTCTCATTGGGAAAGTTGTGGTAAAAGATGTATTTAAGTGCAGCTCTGCTGAGTTATAAAATGTAGGCAAGTACGTGAGGGAATTGAATGCTACAGCAAGCTGATGAGGTGAACGAATCTATGAAAATTCCTGACTTCTGGTCGCTTAAAAAAATGTTTAATAATTTTTACTTCCGGACAAAAGACAGGACTGTTTTAAGAAGGGATAACAATAAAAATAAATAGATATAAAAAATTGTATACATTGTTTGTTAGTACATAAACTTTATAAAAAAATGTATTTTAATTTTTCTTTACAAAAATTAGTATATAAAAAATCACGTAACCCAAAGTACAATGAAAACAAAGCTGCTGCACGGACTGCATCATTTCTCCTTGAAATGTTGATGGATCTATAAGAAGTCAAAAATTCTTGTAAAATAAAGTCGTAGTTATAGTTTGTCAAACCGGATTTTTGTACTTTTCCAAAATTTTACAATTTACGGCATTTTAAAAAAAGTATGCGTTTTACGTCATAATTGTCACACTTTAATTTTGCTTTGAAAAAATTCAACAAAAATATCGAAAATCCGGTTCTTCAGACTATAAAGAAAACACTTTCGAATATTCAAAAAAAAACCGCATCCCGATAATACCGGCAGATCTTCCATTTCAATTTAAACCACTCCAGTTTTCAGTGAAATTATGTTTTGTGGTGACAACAAATAAAGCTCATAAATAAATCTTTTAAACCGTATGCTGCTTATCCACTTAATAAAAGCTGTGAGTATTTTTCCACTTAAACCCATACAAAAGCCATAGCTTACCTTTGGGCCAGTTGTATTAAGCCGACTACAGAATGTGAAAGGCGAATGGGAAATAATACCAGAAAGTACATGGATTTACGATGAAAAAATTGTTTGTATTTGTTTTCAAGTCATTTCAGTGTTGGCAGTTGACAAGACTTGATTTCCTCACTACATACACACTTGGCACAAAATCGTAAACCAGCAGAGTTGTGCAAAATTGATTCGAAAAACGATTGACAAATAAAAGTAAAACGAGAATGCATTGTTTTTTTTTCTTCAAGTAGCAGATACTTACAACCTAGGCCAGTTACATAATTGCTTTCAAATTGTCTCGATGAAATTGGTTTGATCGAGAATTATAAAAGTCCAAAGCCGCTTTCTCTAAATCCATAATTTAGTTAAGCGGACTACTCATTTCCAATATACTTGTCCGCATATTGGTAGTACTACCTTTAGCATACGGAAAACAGCTAATTGAGAGCCATTCATAATGGAAATAAAAGTAAATCGTTTGAAAGAAAGATTCTGTGGAAGATTTTTGGACCTTTGTGCGTTGGCAACGGTAAGTGTCCCAAACAATGGGACATAGTACAGCGAATAGAGAACAAGCGACTCCACTCGCTAGGTCATGTCGTTCGAATGGATACAAACGCTCCGGATATGAAAGTATTCGATGCGGTGGTAGCAGAGGAAAGCTTCCTCTGCGTTGGTAAGATCAGATGGAGAAGGACTTGACGTAAAGAGAAAGAAACGACAGCCGCGCTGTTAAACTCAAAATCGCTTAAGCGGTTATGGGGCCATTCAACAAGAAGAAGAATATTGTCTAAATAATTATTTATTGGAATAATGCCCAATTCTAATCACAATAAATGAGATTCATTGGTTTTGATTGTATTTATTTAAAATTTTATTGATTGATTGCAAAAAATTAAAAAATTATTTAATAATTTTTTATTGATATATTTTGTCCAAAACAAACAACGCTGATGAAAATGAACTATATTATATTATAGAATATTCAAATTGAATTTAGCTGTTATATCAAATATAGTGAAGTCTCGATATAACAAAATTTTTGCTTTTTTTGCTGTTTTCCCAAAACACAAAACCTCCATCTTCGGAATATATTGACGATTAAAGTTCCATTGGCAATAGACACTGTTAAACGAAATGTCGGCTCCAAAGCCTCTACATGGCGAACTCTGAATATGTTGACGATTAGAGTGCCGTTAGGAAAACCTCTACATAACAAAGTGCAGTACTTTGAGTGCACATTTTCAGTATTGATTTAATTGTTATCAAAATAAGTTATACAGTGAAGCGCAAGTTCATTTTTGTACGCCAAAAAACTGCAATCCAAAAGCATTAAACCTTTTTCGAGGCGAAGCATTCTATGTCGCATTATATTTATATTTGTTGATTTGACATCGCTAAAATATTCGATTGATTGTTTTATTAAAAATGAGCATAAGTTAAATTTTCAAAAATTGGATTTTTGTTCTTTTATTGGCATTTTCTTAAAGTATAATATAATTCTTAAAAATATTGTGTGAAAATTTGAAATGAATCCGACAAATACTTTTCGAGTTATTCAACAATTAACAAATGGCGCTCCGGAGCTCGATAGCAAAACTTTAAGTGCGTTTTTCTCAAAACTATGTTTTTTGAACTGGTGATCACTGTAACTTAAAAACCCAAGCCGTTTCAGATTTCAATAAAATGTATACTGCTTTTGAAGAACATAAAAAACTGGTGCCTGATCGATTACAAAACTACCCCTATCATTTGCTTAAAAACATTAATAAGGTTCAATCCTTTTTCTATAGTACCCATCCCTTTTGCAATAAGAATAATAATTAAATCATTAAAGTTCACCAAAATATGACAAGGGGCTAACAGATTCTTGTTTATTTTTACCAAGTGGTTTTGCTAAAAAAATTGACAATATTAACACTATTTTTTTATCAGTATATAAGTTTTGACTATTACTTATTTTTAAGGGATGTAAAAAAGGTTGTTTTTTAAGCCATCAGGTGCTCCTTAAATTGATTAGAATGTTTTTGAAATAAGGTCAAGAAGCAAGTAACGAAAGCAAAAAAGAATAGATTTCTTACGCTTTTTTGGGAATTTTAATGATTTATTTTTATATAAGGTGTAAAGGGGGTGATTTTTTTTAGTGTGGGGATTTTGAAGTTTACTAGAGTCTTTTTAACATTCATATAGGACAAAGATTATATGAATTAGAAAAAGAAACAACTTTCGGCTTTTTGAACACTTTTGATTGTATTTTGTAAGAAGGATATAATAGGGGTGGTTTCAAAAATACCAGGGGGTATTAAAATTCTATGGGGTAATTATCAGCTCGCTTGAGAGAAAAAATATTATTAATGACAATAATCTTGGGATGAAAAAAATGATTAAAACAATAGATAATTACTTCACTCAATGTAAGGGTGCAAAGGGGTGGTTTTTTAAAACTGATAAGGGTGTATCTGATTTCACATCTTTTTACTTATAATTGCTTATAAAATTAAATAATATATGAGAATAAAACTCGTGCTATTTTTGTATTAAAATGTTTTACAGTTTATATTCATATTTTGAGATTAAGGGATGAGGGTGGTTTTTCAACACTTTCCCCAGGGTTTACAACATTCTAAGTGTCATTTTTCGATTCAGCGAGGTCAAAGCTGTCAGAAAATGATGATCTTTTACAATCCCCAGTTAGGCCAATTTTGACCGATTTTGTGCATCGTTC